>JAFMTC010000287.1:682528-722499 GCA_018845635.1 Nicrophorus orbicollis
AGTACTGATCCTTGAAGAACAACACGAAATTATAACGTAACTATATTAAATTGTATGTAAAATTCCTTTATTTTTTTCTAAACTTTCTTAATTACTTGAAATAATTCAATTAGGCGTTTATAAGCAGGCAGTCTTCGGGTTACGCCGCAGTTCCATTCCTACAAAGTCCGGCGTAAATCGAATCGACGTAAATTGAACCCATATATAAATATATCAACATTTAAATGAAAATCAATCTAGTATAGGGAGAATTACACGGCGAATTGAGAAGTGGCGTTACTGAGAATAGACGTAAATTGGACCGGCGTAAACCGAGGGCTACATGTATATTTCACTATTCTCTAAATTTCACCGCTTCTCATAAACATGCATCCTCTGCTTAAATATTTAAAATCAGAGAAAGGGGATTACGTAAACTGGAGCCACTAAAATATTAAATGCGTGCAATTTGGATCCGAGCAATATTTTCCATCTTCATCGTTCCCCCAAAAACGTGTACTATCGTGCACCTGCTGTAATTATTATGATTGAATTAAGAGTGGGTACCGTGCGCACTTTATGCAGTTAGCGCAAAAGTTAAGGACTGCCGTAAAGAGAGTCCTAATTACCTCGCAGGTTTTGCTGGGGATAATGTGTTTTTTAGTATCTACCCCCACAAGACGCCCAACCAAAATACCGCCAACTCCAGAAGTTTAATACAAAACCACATATACAGTTTTGTGTTTTTCTTACGATATACTTAAATCTATTTATAAACTTAACACAACTCCTCCGACTTTCTTACCCTTAATTACTTTTTTTTCATCCCTCAGTTTATAGCTTCCATTTGGGATTA
Source organism: Nicrophorus orbicollis (assembly GCA_018845635.1). Classification (NCBI taxonomy): domain Eukaryota; kingdom Metazoa; phylum Arthropoda; class Insecta; order Coleoptera; family Silphidae; genus Nicrophorus; species Nicrophorus orbicollis. Next base: position 683,364 of record JAFMTC010000287.1, read on the forward strand.
CTTTAGTTGTTTGTGTTTATCAATGTATAACTTTGTTTGTTTATTGTCTTTTACTTGCTACTTTAAAATTGAAAAAGTAGTAGCTATTAAACTCAAATTATCATTAGTTAAAATAAGATAAATTATAGATTAATGAGATAATACATGTTTATAATATATAAGATATCAATAATTATTTTATGACCAAAACATATATGAAGATCATAGCAATATATCAGAAAAAGTTAAAAACATTCACAATTAAATTTACTTAAAATTGTATGATTAAGTAAAAATAAATGTAATATTACAAAGATATAACTATGTAAGTTTATTTAATTTGTATATATGAGAATATAAGAATCTTTGGCCCAATTTAGAACATTATAACTACAGATACAACAAAAGTATAAATTAAAAATAATAGTACTAAAATATTACAAACAGAACATAAATTGCTGTAAAAGGCTATAATCTAATTGTGATTCTATATGCTAAAATTATTAACTTCAGATATATTTTGGATATTTTTGAATGTATAATTGTTTATACGTTTGCAAATCTCAGCTGTAATATGACAGTAAAAGCTAAAATACATTTTTAATATCATTAAATTTTCATAAAAATTGAACGATTGAATGCAAGTAATTGTTATATTACTAAGATACATAAATGCACAATATATTTTCTTGTATATAAAATTAGAATTATTTAGTAAACTATAAATAAACTACTGATAGATTATTTTATAACAAGATGCATAAACTCGTAATAGAATCTATTTGATTTTATGATAATCTTCTATTTAGGGAACACATTCAAAATTTAATACCTGTACTAAATATTGTAGATCCATGGTAAATTACCAATAAAATACTGCACCGAGAATTTTTGAAGAGATAATTAGAAATTTATATGACGAAAATTAAAGGGACACTTAATTTTATTGAAAATTATAATAAATTCGAAATATTACAAATTATTTGACAATATTTTAAATAAGATTAGATTTAAATTATTTATTATATCTATACTTGATTATAAATGAGTTAATACTAATTATTTTGTAAATAAATAGACAATCGAAGCAACGATTAGTAATTATTTTTATCTATATTTTAAGTAAATTATATTATTATATAAAGGGAAAAGTTGACAATTTTTAGATGAAAAATAGTTTATAGAATTTATAAAAAAACAAGTTTATTCTGAAATTTTCCGATTTTTAGTGAATCCGCACTGTGAAAAGTATAGTTGTATATTCAAATAAACTCTTAATAATATTGATTTTTACAGTAATTGCTTATTGATAAACAAAAGAAATTACGGTAATTGTAAATCTTTATTAATGTATTTCGCTTCTTTACAGCACATTCTTTGTTATTCCCATTCACGAATACGCTTTTAGGGTCTTTCTGAAATTGAATTAAACCGAACCCCGTGCGAATAATTAAATTCTACTTGCACACGGCGGTGCAGCACACGTAATTCACTTGAAAATTAATTGGACTTGATTAATTTATAACATATTTCATTTCGCCTAATTCGGACGTGGAAACCAATTAACGGCCGAGCGATGTCGTTCCAATTTGCGAATTATCAGACCGTTTCATTGCTCGTATCACTAACACCGGAAATTGCATCACACAACAATGTTTGTATATAATAAGTATGTAATATTAATTACGTAATAATTGTACAAAATCTGGAAGTTTATTGATGACTTTAATTATAAGAACATTATTGTATAACTTGATATAATACATCACTCAATATGTCACAGGCTATGTTTTCTGGATCTGCGTAATCCTTTAAACGATACATCAGAAAATTTCATGATAAACTGACAATCAATTTACCTTTTAAAAGAGTAGTTTTAGTAACCCAATTTTGTAATTTTCAAAACAATGGATATAAAATATGTTTCTTGTTTTTATAAACATTGTTTTTGATGAGGAAAATACTGAAACGAAACAGTTGTAATAATGGTTATAGTGACTCTTCACCAGGGAAATCAGACATTATTAACTTGTATGCTGAATTTAAATGCGGTCGTACAAATAGCGATGATGTTGAATGTTCTGGTCGCCCAAAATCGACAATTGTTCGGGTCAACAGTTTTTATAACTATCCACAAAATAGTTTTGAAAGATAACAGATACCTAATGATATCAGAAGATAGTGTGTTTACAATTTTACATGAAAATTTGATCATGCGAAAGTTGCTTTAGAAATGGGTCCTCACATCAGACCAAAAACCCGTACACAATGGTTAAATTGAATGAATTATGATACGAATTTCTTCCTCTCGCATCGTACTCTCCAAATCTATACCCCTATTACTACTGGCTGAAAAATATGGTTCAAGGAAATAAATTTGACTCAAATGAAGAAGCTATTGCCGAAACTAAGGCCTATTTTAAGAGCAAAGGCCAATCGTTCTACAAAACTACATCGAAAATTTAGAAAAGTGAATATATGTACTATATTGATAAATAAAGTGGAAATGATTGAATGATGTGTTATATTAAACAGCCTTCCTTTGTGGGAGCGAACATTTTCAGAAATATTTGAAGTAAATGAAACCATGAAAAAATATTGAATCAATAATTTATAACAAGAATAAAAAAATAGACCGTAATAATATCAAGTTTGTAAATCACTGCCATAAACTACACAAATATCAATAATTTAAGACAAATATATAGTTCATGTATGTGACATCAATGATTTCTATTATGATAAAAGTCAGCCTTGTAACTTTGATGGGTTTTCTAAAATTTACTCTAAAAAGAACCTTTTTAACTAATAATATTTCGTAATAAAACATTTAGTAATTGATTTAACGATTGACGATTGTTACTGGATAAAGCCCATTGCACATTTTTCATTAATTAGTAATTACTTGTTGAATTTCATTAGTAGATCCCAAAAAAATACATTATTTCAATCGGTAAATTGTTAATCAATTATCAAGAATATTGATAGCTAAATCATTTGGATGTTTTTCTAGCTTATTTTTGTATCAGCTACTATATTTGATAATGTTTTTTATTGAAGATCTTCGTGAATTCTCCTGTTGATAATATACTATCAAGCACCTATGATTCATCTGAGATTTTTCGACCAAATCTATGTATAATAGACTTGCTAATACTTACCCAAAGCTGTATTCTGTAGGTCCAGACTAGTTTTAAACATACTTACTATATAAGGACCTTTTTTTCTTTAGAATTGGTGAGTATTGCTGCAATAACCAGCTTCTTGTACATAAGTTATTAAAAGAAAAGAGAAACTTAAATAAACCTCTTTTACAATTTAAAAATTGAGTATCCTTACATGTGATTTACTTGAAGAATAAATACTCAATATCCTATATAATATAATTACAAATAATAATAAAACAAACGTTAAAATATTGAGTAGATAAACCTTATTTTGAATATAATATTTTGATGAAATTATAAAGAAACTAATTACAATATATATTAATCAAAAATATTAATTGAAGAAACACTTATAAATACATATAGAGCTTCACATCAAATGCATTAATTGTCTTTTGACTTATAATGATGAGACATACCTGTAGCTTGAAAGATAGATTGAAGATTCGATGCGGATAGAGAATGATTTACGACCTCGGTCGTGAACTAAGCGAAATTGTTAGGAGAGCGAAAGGATACAAGCAAAGAAAAAAGGAAGACTAAACGTTTCGTGGAGTAGGGAATTCGAAGTTGGAAAGCACAATTGTTACACGGCTGATTCATTGTTTTCTTATTGAACTCAAAGTGGAAGGAATTTATATTTCTGATCCTTTAAATAAATTGTGGATGTTAGAACGTTTGTACGATGGATTGATTTTTTAGCATAAAATCACACCCTGTAAACGAATTGATGTTACGTTAATACAAATAAATTTGAGTAATTCAAGAAATTAAATTAAAATAAAACTAACCAGTAATTTGTTTTATCATCGATTTTTTAATTTAGATATTTCTGAATTGAAAATCTATATATTATAGAATTATTAATATTTTCTAAATTTTCATCTGCAATGTATTTCATGAATATTTGTCCATTTGTTATGATGAAAATTCCTTCAATTGGGAAATATCATACACACATACCTCGCTTTACGGCCTAGATACGTTCCACGAAACTTGGCCGCAAAGCGAGAAGCCGTATAAGGAATCAATTATTGCGCTTGCGCAAGGTTGCCAACATGTAGATATATCAACATCGAAAAAAGTTTTTTTGCCGTTATAGAGAAACATTTTAGGCCGTAAATCGAAAACGTGCCTTAATTTAATAGGGCCGTTATAGCAAAATGCCGTATTGCGAGGTATGGGTGTATATATAATTTATGTCACATATTTTTATGATATTTGTATAAATTATTTGTTATTTTCAATGCTATAACTTTAGCTAACTTACAAAAAACGAAAAGGAAACAACAATTAAATATAATTAGGATAATAGACTAAACAAATACGATATAATTACATGTATTGCATAAATATGTAAAACAAATTATTGATTGATAAAAAAATATGAATAATAATTGTGTTTATTATTATTTGTAAAAATTGAATTATTAATTACTGTTCCAATTTTCCATATTCCAATTATTTTATAAATTGTAACACAGCGGTTGGTGACCCGGGGTAAAAATAATTCTTGGATTTAATGAGGATATTCTGCAATTAAAATTATACGTATCCATAAAACTGAAAATGAATTTTTATGAAAAATATGGTAATTTACTCAATCATCCTTTTATCGATGGGAATATGAAAATAAAGGCTATGCGAATTCCAAAAAATGTTGCATGATGGTATTGATTTCTGCACGGGAAGGTGGGGTTTATGTATCAAACGTGAATGGCAATCGAATGAATATGATATATTCTGTGTATAAGCCCGAAAAGCTCGAGTTATTTTATTTATAACTTGTTAAAAAAGTTGTGCTCGTTTCGAAAGTTCTGCACGGACCGGATATCATATATTTATACTCGTGCCAGGACTTAAGGAAAAAAGAAAGAAAAAAAGCAACAAAAATGAAAGAGGAAAGTGGAAGATGTATTAGATTAATTGGCAATTGGAGAGATGTTTTCGAAATAAGTATGAATTTTGTATATAAAGTTACAGTTATTTTTAGATATATTTATATATAAAAGAAGGATATATTTTTTGTAATTCATTAAATAATGTTATATAATATCTCAATATTCCGTATCCGAGCGTTCTTCCCTTCGTATCCTCACCAGGATCCGCCAGGCAAGCAACCCGCTCCATAAGCCTCCGAATTACCTCCTCTATTCCAAAACCAAAATTGTTCTAGTCCTCGATAGATACCTCTCCCTTTCCCTTGAATTCATCCCAAACGACTCAAATTAATCCTCTCTTTCCAAATTTTGTTTCCCACTAAATCAACCAATCTCTTCTAAATATAAGTATCCCAGACTTACCCTATTCCAGTATCTATTATCACTATAATTATGTCCTTTCCCAGAGGCTGCTACCTTTTTTTTGTATAATGTTTTTTTTTTCTCTTGTTCATTTCTACACTGTATATAATATTCATGAAAGACTATTAAGTCGATAGCCCTTTGACCAGACTTTTCTTTGTATTATTATTATGTTTGGTTATATTTAGTTTCGTTTGTCTTGGTTAAATTAGTTATAAATTTATGAATTACAATGAGAAAGATTTAAATATTATTAACCACTACAAAAAAGCTATAGTATTTCTATATGTGTATTTGAACACATAATTTGATTGTTGTAAATATACATTTTCCATTTGCCAAATATCTTCTTTTTCCTGGTTATTTCATAAAATAACGACTGAGATCTGCGTAAATTAAGTCATGAAATGTTTTCCTTGAATTTTTAATCTTCAAAAAATTCAAACATATTTGAATTTGGGAACTGGATTACGAGGAATACAGAATTGGGTAATGGAAAAAGCATTTGTATCTTTGTACATACATTTGAGAGAGGTACCATTCGAGGAAAGGAAAACAATTCGTTTTAGTATATTTTATTTAATTTTTGTCAAATTGTTGTATAATTTCATAAGTTTGTTGCTTGTAGTACAATAAAAAAAACTAACTAAAGTAAAAAATACTATTTTATTTTTCTAAAAAGTGAAAGGAGGAGCTGTTGTTTCATGAAATATCAGTATATTTTATATATAGTATCGACGTAAGAATCTTCAAGGGTAGCAGATGTATATATATATATGTATAAAGATCAAATTGGAATGGTTTCCTTTGGTTGTAATCCGTGCGTTGGCACGGATATATTTCCTTAACAGCACACGTCGTCCGGGGTTTTCGCGGAGGCGGCTTTGACGTCAGACGCCACGCGCCGCCGCCACCGCCGCCCCTGGATTAAATTGATATAAATCACCTGACATCAAGTTTATAACTTATATAAGCAAACAGAACATAAGTGCCCCCATGGAGAGAACGAGGAAGACGAACGAGAACGAGACGCGCACGGCAGAAGAAAAAATGCTCGAGCCCTTTTCATACAAATTACATTTTCCAATTCAACCTTATTTACTTACATTTCCCTGTAGCAATTTTGCGCAGCCCCCCCTAACAAAATTACTCTAATACGTAGCTTTCCGGGTAAATACTGGACGGATTTCTCTAATGGTCCGATTTGTTGCGCTCCGGGTGTAACCATCGAAACGGAATCTGCAGAGTGTACCAATTACAAATTTGCATTTCCTTCATTGATATCTTCTTTATGTTACATTCGATATTTAACATCGCAATTAATATTTGCACTTGGATAATCACCGATGTTTGCAAACGGAGTTGTGCATGACTTTCAATTAATTTACAAAATATTGCAATTACAAGAATGTAATTATTCTACAAGTGTTTACGTGTGCAGCAGGTGAATGTGTTTAATTATTCTCGCTGAGTTTCTGCGCTGAGAAATTAACGTTGCGAGTATGAAAGAAATATTTCGTTGCTTGATTAATTCACAACTTACTTTTCATTTAAACTTGTTTAATAAATTTACATTTTACCTAAGAAACATTATTCATAATACATAAGTCAGGTCTATAAATATAATCATTGTACAGACTTTTATTTGGGTAAATTTACTTTTGGAATAGTATTATTATTAATTTTTTAACTATTACGAATATTACGAAACAACAACGAAAATATACGTTATAACATATATTTTTGGTGTTCCTTTCGCTTTTTCTTGTTTGTATTTCCTACTTCTCAAAGAGTCTTAGTTACAGAACTTTTAATTTCATTCATGAAAATGATTCAATGAACTTCAGTAAAAATAATATGAATGAAGTTAGGTCGATAACTTTTTGACCTTTGACTTTAATAACGTCTCTATTTACAATGTTATTAAGTGTTTATGGACAAAACCATATGTTTATATAAATATTGTAGTCTTATTGAAAAAAAAATGAAAAAAACATAAGAATAAAACAATAATAGATTATGGTGTGAAAAAGTAAGAAGTAGTCAGTAATATTTAGGAATCTCGCATGGGTACGAATTAAAACATAGTTCAAGTCATTTGTAAAATAAACATAACTGGAGACTGATTAAATTTAATACGATTTAGTTTAGTACATAAGAATTAGTAAATGCAACAGATCTTGTATTTACTAACACGTTGATGGACAGTAGAAACAAGTGACGTAAAGTGAAGGTCGAAAATTGACACTACATGTTTCACAACTACGTATTTCACTAAGACGTGTAAAAGGTGGAAAACGAAATTCAACCTAAAAATTGTTTCCAAAACATGATACTAAGCTTCTGCGTGTACGCCGGTAAATGCACATTTGTGCTGCTATAGCCGTAGTGTCTAAAAATGACCGTTTCATTTTGGCGGTTATAGCCGTCATGCCACATAGTGAACTTTGCTTTGACGGCTATAGCCGCAAGTGTCCGTCAACGTGTTAAAAAAAAACATCATTTTACAAATAATTCACTTCTAAGATTAACTGTCAAATATTGCAAAAAATTATAAGAAATTGTGATATAATATTGTAACATTGTAGCACAGCTGTCTCTAATACAAATTGTGTGATCCTTGAGTGATTGCACCCTTATTATAGTCAATATGCTGTAGGTACGACTTAAGCAAGCTCACCCTATATAAATTAAGTTTAATTGGGTCAGAGCAAACAATATCCAGATAATTAAGTACCAACGTTAGACATTTTTGATGTCTTTGGTTGTTGGTATTACCATAATAACATACATAATTTGACGTGCATAAACAGTATAACATTTTTATCGCCCCCGGTACAATCCACCGAAGCGGCGGCGGCGAGAAAAAAAAAATAACTCTCAATTATTACATAATACAGTACGTAATTAATGCCAGCATAATGGAATTTGAAAATTATTAATCTCGCATGCATAATGCCAAACTGCGGAGGCTGTTGGAGCGGCGGCAGCAGCAGCAAACCAGAATATCAATACTAAGGCTGGTATTAATTACATGCTCGTAATGGCCACGTTTAAACACCGATAAAAGTTCTGCAACGAATATCCGTATTACAGCAAGAATTTATTCAGGGCTTTTTTAAGGGTCGTTTAAAAGTACATTTATTGTGAGGACGAACCATAAATAATGGTTGTACAATGCTACATAAACGGGAACAAATATATTTTAACATAACAATATCTAGATTTATTGCAGCAATTATATAAACAGGTAGAAACCAAAACAACAATAATGAAAGAAAACATACATAAAGTCTTACAAAGTGCTAAAATTAAGTATTCATTAAAATAACTGTAAAGTTACGTACATTATTTTTATTCAAATTTATACTAATAACATTTAATTATTCATTTTATTCAAATTCATACTAATAAGTTTTCCAATTAATGTAATAAAGTAGCGTTCTATTAAGTTTTTAATTGATTCTTCAAAACTTTTATATTATAAATATGTGGGTTATGCGTAATTACAAACAAATATGCTTGAGAAATGTTAATTAGAATTGTTATAAAAAATAAGTATGAATTTAGTAAATAATGATTAGCACACATGCATAAATTATTTATTTAAAGAAATTATTAAATCAAAAATAATGTAATTAAATAAAGGAAATCGAAGATTTTGTTGAACCAAAAATGTAAGTGTGGTTGAATTTAGAATGAAATGGAGTGATTTTTAATACTTCAGACTTATTTTACAGAAGTTTATATTGTTTTCAGAATAAACGTTTTTCATGTATATTCTAGGTAATGCATATTTCTTGCTGCAATACCTCGTATAGTCCGGATAATCGTTTTCGACAATAACCCGGACTGATTGAAATCGGAATAATCGAGAACTTTTGTAACGTATAAATATTGTTTGCAGTAATAGAGAGTTGTCATATAATGGAATTTAATGTTGACAATCATATATGTATAAAAAATTGTGTCTACTTTTCTTTAATTCTAATCAAATATAGTGTTGTTGGTGAATGATTAATAAATCATACAGTTTCTATTGTCGGGCCTCGTATAGTCCGGATAATCATTTCAGACTTTTTAAAAGCGAAATAATCGTGGACTTTTGAACCAAATAAACGTTAATTGCAGAAAAAGATACTTGACACACAATTAATTAACGATCATATATTTATATAGAAAAATGTATTTAATGCAATAAATAAATCGAAGTACGAATATAGAAAATAAATAATAATTAACACACACCTATGATCTATTTGTTCATAAAACAAAATAAAATATGGAGATTTTTTTGTAAAGTTTAGTCTAAAAATATTAATTTTTGTTGCACAAGATAAACTTTGATGACCAATCTTCTTGTTAATAATAATAATCAATTTTCTATTGTTAATATACTATTCTTGATGGTTATACACCAATGCTCTGTATAGTCCTAATATTTGTTTCAGCCAATAATTCGAACTATTTATAAACGGACTAATCGAGACATTTTAAACCAAATAAAATAAACTATGGAAAAAGCTGTTTAAATTGAAAATAAATAACCATTTGTATACAAATTACGTTTTTATTACAATTATAAACAAAACATATTTGATCTTCCAACAAGAATTTTCAGCATCGAATGAATAAATTACTGATTAACACAATATGAAATATTTTCCTAGGAAATAAAATAAGAAGTGAAGATTATTCGCTACTCTTACCCCGAAAAAAGGTTAAATTTAGAATGAATTAGAGTTAATATTCAATGAAACCTATTTGTTTTGAAGAACGTTCCTCTTGATAATAAATCATCAATTTTATATTATTAATATTTAATGTATTGTGTTGATCAATACCTCGCATAATCCGGGTGATCGTTTCCACCGATAACCCGGACTGTTTGAAGCCGGTAAAATCGATAACTTTTCAACCCAATAAAAATAACTGTTTCTTCGATTAAAAACAAATGTAGTTGGTCGTCCGATAAGAATGTTGACAAACGATGTTTCAAAATATAATTCATACTTATAATATTTAACACTTACGAAGTATTTATTTAAGAAATACAATAATAAACGAAGATTTTTTTGCTACTTGACAATAAATTCAATTTTCTATCAATGGTTGTTAAGTTTTTTATGGATAACCCGGACTGTTTGAAACTGGACTTGACATAAAATTAATTCTTAAACGATCATTTATATATAATCATAATTATTTAATACAGTTACAAATAAATATAATATGTATGTATATATGTAGGAAATAAGTAAAGATTATCACACACTTATGAAATATTTATTGATGAAATAAAGCAAAAAGTTAAGATTTTTGTTATTTTTGGGCTGAAAATGTTTAAGTTCGTTGCAGGAAATTAATTTAGAATAAAATAGTTATGTTGAATTAACGTTCAATGAAAACAATTAGTTTTGAGGAACATTATTCTTAATTATACATAATCCATTTTCTATTGATTGTTACTGCATTATTCGTGATAGGTATACAGCAATACCTCGCATAGTCCGGATAATTGTTTACACCAAATATTCGAACTGTTTGAAACTGGTGAAAATCTAGGACTTTTAAATTGAATAGAAACAAACTGCAGAAAAAAAATACTTGACATGCAATGAAATTGTAAAATATAAATAAACAATACAATAAAAATAAATTGAAGGTCATATAAATCGTATAAAAAAATAGTTTCATATTGAAATTTTCAATTTGAACTGTAGCGAATCAGAACTGATAGAAGTAGATGGATTTCACGAATATAGTGGAATGCATTCAGTTGTATTCGAATATTTGTTGCAACTCTGATGAATGTCGAATTTTCAGGATTGTTTTAAAATGCATATAAATATATAAAACCACGTGAAGGGTATAAAAAATATCAATATTTTTATATGGATGTTATGTATTTGTATACTATGTAGATGGAATCAGAGTCCTGGGGATCCGGCAACACGTTGCAAAATGTTCGTCCGCGTCTGCGGAGGGGTGTTTATTGATTTTATGATGCCTGGATTGTGCTAGGTGCACACGCAGATAACATCAGGTGTATGTGTGTGTGTGTGTGTGTGTGCATGCAGGAACGGGAATCGGAGCAGGAAATTGGGAAATCTGCCTCGAATCGTTTCCCCCCAAACCTTTCTCTCCTTCCTTTTATTCCCTCCGCCATCCAAGCGAAACCTAAACTACAGAACTGAGACCTCCTGCTTCTTCTCCACCACCTCTAACACCACCCAAAACCCCTTCATCCATCGGCCCATCCTCGTCGCAGCGCAGATCTGACTTCAACGGCAAAAAAGCAACTCCATTGTGTTCGTATGCCCATCCAGATTGAGGAAATTTTAAAGAACGTTTATACAACAAAACATACATTCACGCACACACAACCGTTTCCTCCCCTTTTCTGCTTCAGGCTGTTCGTGTTTCATCCCGTATTCTTTATATTTTACATGTTCTCTTTCTATTTTATTTTTTATTATTCTCTACGGTTCCTTTCTATTTTCATCTTCAACGAACGTGCATTGTTAGCTAAACTCCCTCTATATACTCCTCGAATCCTTAATGAAATTTCCATTCGCACAGGCTTTCAATGAAATCATATATACGTATAAATTCTTCGTATATACCAGCTCTATTTAATATCGAGTCTATTGTACGATTTGCATCTCCAATTCATATGCAATGGAAATATATTATTGTTATTATAGAAATGCACCTAAAATATTAATGTTGTACAAGAGAAATTGAAATATTTAAAATAAGCAAAATATAATAGACTGAACTCAATATTAAAATAGTATATAATAAAAAGGAATATTCAAAGTATATTACATTATGTTGATTGCAAAAAGAATGGACGTTCTACAATTAAGATTCAATTCCCTGAAATCTTAAGCTGTTCTATTTATATTACTTAACAAATTTGAATCTCTTGTAAATGTATTTGTAAAAATATCATTGAAAAACTAATATTTTAGTATAATTAGTAATTGTTCGTATATTATAGAATGGATATTCTATCAATATTTATCAAATTTCATGTTTTAACACAACTAACGCAGTTCATAGAATGAAATCAAGAAAACTTGTAATAAATTGTAACTAAAAGCATACATGATTATATCCATACCTCGCTTTAGGGCCTAGATACGTTCCACGAAACTTGGCCGCAAAGCGAAAAGCCGTATAAGGAATCAATTATTCTAATACAAATTCAATGGGATCGGATTCAAATTTATTAAATATGTAACATGGTTTATCATTCAAAATGCATTTTATCTTTTTATTTCATTTAAATCAAAAATACATTCATAACAAGCACATACATTTGTACATAAAATAATAACAGACTCCAAAAACCAACAATAATCTATAAACAAAAATGAAACAACTTCATGTTACATAAAATATGTGTATGTATACTTGCATATATTTTTTTAATGGCTTTAATCTGAAGACGATGAAGAAATGGTAACCTGCAGATCACTGTGGTCATCATTTTTCGCTGGTAAGGATGGGCTTAGCTTACAAAAATTGTCCAACGTTGTTTGTTTTGCCTTCTTGTCTATTTCGTTCTTCAGTGATTTATAACAGCTAATGGATGAGTGAATTCCTCGAGAAACTTTAGCGCTACGTTCGACGTCAGGATCGTTTTCAAGGAGGATGCTTATTCCTTGTTCGAAATAGGAAAAAGCTTTCGACAAATTTTTTGATGTTAGCTGTTCGGATACAACAGGCTCTGTCTCTTCATCAAATGCCGATTCTGCTTGCAACTGAATGAGTTCCTCATATGAAAGGGGTTCCCTATCAGCTTCAAGTAGATCAAGCACATCACGTTCGTTCAAACCTTCAAAGCCGAGATCACGGGCTAGATCCAAAATGTTTTGACTAATTTCAGGAAGGAAATTAACTTCTGCATCAGTAGTACCTTTTACACATTCTGGCCATATTTTTTTGCAAACATGGTTCATTGTTGTTAATTTTAATTGCTTGGCAACATGTAGATATATAGACTTCGAAAAAAAGTTTCTTTGCCGTTATAACTAAACATTTTAGGCCGTAAATCGAAAACTTGCCTTAATTGAAGAGGGCCGTTATAGCGAGGTATGGGTGTATATGAAATGAAAACGAAGAAACAAATTTAAAAAATATTCTACATAGCAAGAATAAATTCTTAATTAGCATAAATTTTAAATTTATTTACTTGATCATTATAATACTTGAGAATTACTTCATTAATTGTACGTGACATACATGTAAACATATTTAGCTTATATTTTTTTCTATTATTATAATGTGTACAGTTATATTGTAAAATTTGTAACGTGCGATATTAGTTATATATGTGCGTTGTGAAAACTCCGTCCTCATTTGCCCGCCCCCTAGCCCCACATTTTTACACAAAGCGGCTTTTCCGGGTGGCGTGAAAACGTTAAACGGATTTTTATGTATAAAGCTTTCATATTTCCATTGTCACACCAAACGCTATCATGGGCGGAAGTGTCAAAGTGCATGTGACGTGTGCGGCGCAGTTTCCAAATCCCATTCGATTTTTCCGGTTCCTCCCGCCCACCGCGTTACGCTGTGCACATCAACCCCAGTATATAATTCAACATTGTGTACAATGCAGAATATTTACAAAAGAAAACTCATAACAGATCTTCATCCTCCTACAAAAGACGCCTAAGTTATACTGAAAACAAGTTATACTCTCGGTTAACGTGTAAAAGACTCATTCAGCAGACTTCATGTGCATTCGTATATATGTACGTTTCTACGGAATTTTGTACGTTTATGTGGATATTTGTAATGTACTATTTTTATGCTATTCTACCTTCTGTTACGCTGTGTACTCCATCACAGTATATAATCCCACATTGTATGCAATACATACTATTTACATAAGAGAACTCACAATAAATCTTCGTTTAACGTACATAAGTCTCATTCAACTGACTTCATTTTACATTCGTATTGATATACGTACGTTCCTACGGATTTTTATACCCTACTAATTTCATGCTAATCTAGCTTCTGTTACGCTGTTTATCTTCAACATAGTATATAATTTAATATTATATGCAATGTATACTATTTACATAAGAAAAATCATAGCAAATCTTTATCCTCCTACAAAAACGTCTAAGTTATATTGACAATAAATTAAACATTCGATTAACTTATTTATTTCTCATTTAGCTGACTTTATTATACATTTGAATAATTATGTACGTTCCTGTAAATTGTTATAGGTTTATGTAGTTTTTTATCTTAACTTATACTGAATACAAGCTAAACTCTAGTTAAACATATATAATAAATCTTGTTCAACTAACATCATTGTACATTCGAACGAACATTAGTACGTTCATGCGGATATTTAAATATTACTTTTTTTTACTATTTATCCACCTTCCATTTCACTGTTCACATGTATCTCAGTATATAGTTCTACATAGAGCAAAATATTGCTTCATTGTCTTCTAAAGTATAGTGAAAATAAGATATAGTCAGCTCTCATTAAATTAATAATGACATATTTAGCAGACATATTTTCTGTATTTAATATATGAACAAAATTATAAGGAAAAACATGAATCTCCACTCAATTCAGTTGTTTATATCTGATTTACATCGAAAAAAATGTCTATAATTAAATGCAACAATTTATACATTCAACATTCCATCTCATACTTGAAACAAATAAATGAAGGTATACATTATATGTTCGTTACAAATATTTTGAAAATGTACATGAATTCATAGAAATTAAGGGGAATTTTCGAAATGTGAGTCATTTTTGAATAATAGAAATATTCGTAAACAAATATATTTAGCTTTTCCAACTTCTTACATGGAGTATTCATATAACGAGTATTGTTGAAAAAACACATTTATAATTAACTCTTGCAAGTTTTTGTCATTATTTGATATAAAAATGTATGTTACATTATATAAAAAGGTTTGTAAATCTATAGTAATCAAATTTGTAGATTACTGCGATTTAAATACAAATATTATATAACATACAAATGCAAATTAAGTGAGCATACCTAAAGCATTATTTTATAATGACATTGTTAACTAATTATTTGTTTTTTCTTGTTAATTTACTTTTAAACCATTTTAAAAATGTAATCCAATTACTTATATTTATGTTTTTTTTTACTCTTAATTGAATCGTATTCATTAACGCATCGTGAATAGAAGAGGAATACCAATAGGACAATGCGGTTCATTTATCAAGGGCTCGCTTTTCCATTAACCTTTGCGTTTATTTTATTCTCTATTTCTTGTATTTTAAATCGGCACCAACCATAATTGGAACCTGGATGGATCGAATCTCCAGGCCTTTCATCCTGCTAGTTTTAGTTTCTATGTTGATTTTATCCTCGTCGGATTTGCGCACAGAAAAATAAACACCCACGCTCGTAACGAATATATACAATTTATTCTATTTATTTGTTGTTGATGCTGCTGGTATTCATTCGCCGCACGTAATTGGATTTATTACAATTCCACATCAACAGTTTTTAGAATGGTTTTCACGATGTGCAGATTAAAAGTATATATTTTATAATTTATATAAATAATGTATTTGCAGACTTGACTTTCTCAAATTTGAAGAAATAAAGACAAATATTTCAATAATTAGTAACCCAGTAATACTTTTTTTCAAGCTTCTAATAAAGTAAGACATAAGTCACCATTTTCTAAGGAATATCATTTCCGATCCCTAACATTCCGTAGTTTTGCAATATTCATCAAATGTAAAACATCCATCTGTCGTCCAATCCTCAAATTTGGTTTCCCACTTCTCTCCCAATGCCGGAATCCAGTTCTGAAAAGTCTCTCCGTATTCGCCATCCAAACAACCAGCTCCAGAACCCACCGAATGACCTATTCCAAAACCAACATTGTTCCAGTCCTCGATAGATACCTCTCCCTTTCCCGTAAATTCATCTCAGAAGACTCCAATTTATCCTTTCTCTCTGCAAATTTTGTATCCCTCGAGATCCATCAACCCCTCCTAAATATAAGTATCCCAGACAAACACTATTCCAGTATAAATTATCCCTATAATTATGTCTTTTCCCTTTCCCAGAGGCTGCCTTTTTTATAATGATTTTATAATAAACAATAGTGTTCATTCAATAAATTCATAAAATCATCATTTGATTGAAGTTTTCTGAATGATTCGCTAATTGCTTATATAAATACAATATAAATAAGATACATATCAAGAGCAAATCGATTTCAAATCAAATTTTGTGCTAATTAATACGTTTTTTTAATTGCAGAAGTATCATTGTTTAACTACTACAATCATAATTTTATTTAACAATGCGTTGATTACTTTAAAAAATACAATATAATTAAGATGCACATCAACAGTAAATTAAAGTTTGTGCTAATTAATATGTTTTTCAAATGCATTAATGTCAATGAAGTTAGACAAATACCTAAACAATGATACGAAGTATTTTATCATTTCTATATGTCAATTGTATATAATTTATCATAAAAGTTTGTCTTACAGTTAAATTATAATATTACGAAACTGAATGAAACTTTTCAATTTTCTTTTCAGGCCAGATATAGGCGGTATGCGCACAATGATTGCACCTAGGCCGACTCCAGCCCTTGAGGATTTGGAGGCTGCACCCCGACGACAGGCATCCGTCGACGCCGAGGCCATCCGTATCGTAATACACGACGTGGATTCAGGGCCTTCCACTGCGGCCCAAAGGAGGGTCATTCTAAGGCGAGACCCAACGGACAAAGCTCACCGAAGTGAGTAATTCCACTCTCAATTCTAACCCAAAACCCCCATCGGTCTATCTCTCTTGTGCACACACAACCGCCCATTAAAAAGAAATGGGAGAAAAAAAACAACAGACAGTTTAACCTCAGTATGATGAGATCCATTTTGTCCAAATTAATTTATTGTTGCGGTCACAAAGGACGTATAAATCTATTTAATGATAATTATCTAGATCATCTACACGTTAACAACTAGTTCAAATAATGGATGAGAATTCTCAAATTGCAATATTACTTACATAATACAACACACTTCAAGGCATGTATCTTAAAAGATGATTCAATTATTCAAAATTGTTATTTAAAACAACTATTTATCAGAATCATCTATATATAAATACTTTTCAACTAATATCACTAAGAAATGTACATACATTTTCCAAGAATATAAAGCTAATATATGAAGCAACCAAATGTTATTTGAAGCGCTTTCGAAACAACCGAGTCTTGAACTCGAATCCCAAATTCCTGAATACTCATAAATCTACATAAATCTTCTAAATTCAAAAGTTAGTATTAACATATAATAATAACAATATTATTATTTGCAAACTGCTCAAAACTTTATTTCATTTTTTAAACTGAATAATCTCATTACTTTAAATTGAACTAAATATTTGTTTACTAAACAAGTTTAATGTGTGAAACCTAACAGTTTTTTTAAATAAAAATAATATATTAATCAATTGAAACAAATTTTTACAAAATACTAATAATCCCATTAAATAAGTATATAAATTAATAAACAAACTATTGATACTATTAAATTAGGCAAAAACATACTGAAATTATGTCTATCTAAAAAACACAGTTATTGTATTAAAATTAGCTTATAACTGCAATTAAATAGTTAAAATACAGCCTCTGGGAAAGGCAAAGAACATAATTATAGAGAAAACAATAGGTACTAATATAGGGTACGTGTGGGTTGATGGATTTCGAGGGATACAAAATTTGATGAGAGGATAAATTTGAGTCTTTTGAGATAAATTTAAGTGAAAGGGAGAGGTATCTATCGAGGACTGGAATAATAATGGCTGAATTGCTATTTTTTAGATTAGAATGGTTTAATTATGTTATAAATTTATCAATAATTAATCATTTGGTTTCCTTATATCGAAAGATCATTAATTTGTAATGATGTGCTTCAGTAACAACAACCTGTAATGGAATTTCCTTTTAATTAGATAGAAGTTTCTCTTAAATGGTTTTACTTAGTAATGAACGTTGCGTTCAATATTTACATAGAGAGAATTCTTATTTCGTTACTCTTTTTTTTGTTTCTTGGAAGAAGGAAATTGTACTTTTTAATTAGTCTTGAAATTTGCTTAAATAGTTTAATGCAGTTGGGTGTAGCGGGGCTCTTTTATATATAAAATATTCGCAAATTGTATCTTCGTTGCAGTAAAAAGTAACGAGGCCGCGGTAATAGCGCCCGGGTTAATTAGTAGCAGACAGTTCTTGCCGCGGTCATTGGTTCTGACAGTTGGAATTAGTTTAATACCGGTAATAAAGTAGTTGTATTTGCGGTCGTGGCCCTCGTCGAAATGAGGATAGGTGGGTGAGTGGGTGAATGTTGGAAGAAGGATGGTCGTATATATAGATATATATATAATTTGCGATGTGCAATCGACGTGTCCAAGGGTGAGCAAGCATTTGCCGATGAGCATTCTCGCGATCCGTCGAATTCCATCCATGGATGGCGGCTTTATGAAGATCCGCGCCTCCTCCACCTCCGCCCAAACGCCCTCCACCACCCATGCTCCACTTACAGGATTCCATATTCATGGATGTGTGCATACGACCGACCACCGCCTCTCTTCTCAACTCCTCTCCTCTCACCAACACGGCCATCAGAAACGCGTTCGTTCGCTGCACCAATTACCGCATCTTTCATTCGCCTCGCATTCCCAATTCCCTCGTAGCAAGTGTCTACTTAACTAAAATGCATTTAGACATAGCACACCAACACCGCCATCAGACTCAACTATCATTCAGTTTCCGTAAGCAAATAGCTTAGCATTGAATTGTACTCTATTCATATTTAAATGAATTATTTATTAATATCTTTTCATTATTGTAATTATCATTTGCATTAACTATTAATAATAAGAATTAATCAAGTAAATTTTCAACAAGTTTTTATTTTTAATCAATGCACATTTTACATTATTGCATCGATATAAATAAATTGATTTTTGAGAAAAATATCTGAATATGACATGAATTCGCTCCCACATCCACCCTTAATACATCAATGTCTAAATAATGATAGTTTTCCTGATTGAAATACTTTCTTTTTATTCTGAGAAGAGGAAAAGCTTTCATATCGTGGTACTGTGGGATTCTTACCCACTAAAAACCTTTCCTCTTCTTCATCAGCATCCAGGTCCTGTTTAGTGTTACTGCTCTGAAATGTTGATTGTCTTACCTGATAGTCCAGTTCATTATTGGCCATTTTCTTCGTTCACTCTCTCCATCTTTCTCCGAATAATTGTTTGAAATACTATGTAACATCAAAATTACTAAAACTGAACTTAGAAAACCATGTCTAATGCACTTGGCCTACAAACATCGCAATTGCTTTTGGTAGCAACTGTTGCGTTACTACCCTTGTGAAACTGAAAACAATATCATATATCTGCTTCTTCTGGTATTTAGCTGGCATTTTCATCGAAAATTTCAAAATAATATGATTTAAGTATTTATTACTGAAGTCATTTTTACATTAAAATGTCTTTATTTGATAATTAAATTAGATAATTTCAAGTTTTCGCACTTTCAGTATATGTAAAGTATGTTTGTATGTGAAAATGTATATACTAATATACTTTAGTATATAAGTAGTAACATTTTTAATTAAGACGAAAATTTAAAAAAAATAAGAACATTTCTAATTCATAAAAATTTACATTGTAATATTTATATCATTTTACAATTTATATCTCCTTTATACATATATTCATAATTAAAATGAATTGTATTATTAATATAAAAGGCTATTAACTGCAGTCTTTTCACCCTGATAAATATATATTATGTACAAATATTGAATGTATATTTTCGGTATATTCGAAGACGAATGTAATCTATAAGATTTCCTTGATTCTTCAAATTATTACGGTTTTCTCAAGACAATGGACGGTGGAATAATACAAGTCTTCCATAATATATTAAGGAGTTACCTCAAGTGTTTTATAAGAGCCATTGTTGCAATAGAATAAGAAACTTTCAGTTGACACGGGACTAACAGAAACTTCTCAACTCGTGACGTTACCATTCCTTCATATACATACTAAATTTTTGTTTTGTTTAATGAATGTTACGTAACATTGTATAAAATCAAGTAAGATATTGCGAAATATTAAATCTTTCATTAAAATATGTTTTTCATTAAATTTTATGCGTTTGATAAACGCAACTGCAAAGTACAGGTACATTCAATCATTATATTGGATTATTTAATGGCTTTTGTATCGCAGCTGCAAAGTCCAGGTGTTCGCTCCTTATATGGAGATTGTTTACGTGTTTTAGAATCGTAGCTGCAGATGCAGGTTTTCACTCCTTATATGGATTATTTAAATGCTTTACTATCGCAGCTGCAAAGTGCAGGTGTTCACTCCTTATATGGATTATTTTATTACTTTATAATCGCAGCTACGGATGCAGGTGTTCACTCCTTATATGGAGATTGTTTACGTGTTTTGAATCGTAGCTGCAGGTTTTCACTCCTTATTTGGATTATTTAATGGCTTTTGAATAGCAGCTGCAAACTGCACGTGTTCACTCCTTATATGGAGATTGTTTACGTGCTTTTCAATCGCAGCTGCAGATGCAGGTGTTCACTCCTTATATGGATTATTTAATGGCTTTTCAAATGCAGCTGCAAAGTGCAGGTTTTCACTCCTTATATAGTTTATTATCTTTATTGTTTATGAAACTTCCAACATAACGTTGTCTTTGTTAAACATAATTTTTATTTTTAATACAACGATCTTTCCATGAATTTCCACAATAAACAGAACAGAATAAACTGGCATTGTTTAGGAGTCAGCAAAAGGATTTGTCCACTAACTATTTCAAGCGCTTTGTAATATGCACTATGTAATATTCAAAAAAATTGTTTTTTTTATGAATATTACATAATATTGTAATATAATGTACTAAATTTATGGCTTAAAGAATTACATCTCTTATTATCCTCACATATTTCAAACTGAACTGTACTAAAAATAATATAATTTTCAAACTACAACATAAAATTTCCATGTGTCCTTTTATGGACTATTCTATTATAAGATTTTAAGCTATACATCACATATAATTTTGCTCACTTACATAACAATTTAAACAAATAGGTTTTGCTTGAATCCATTGGGATTACTAAGATTTACCTACAGTTCTATAATATAGTTGATGTTGTGTAGCCGGAATCCTCACGGCTTTCAATACACAATAGCACACTGGTTAGGATTTGTAGTAAGTAACAGTAATTAGATATGGGTGATGGATTGCAGTGATAATACGTGCTGATGCAGCTTTGCCAAAGCGACGATTTCTACTTAATCGGATTCATGATTTATCGGACATCATCACTGCAACAAATACAATTTAGTGAACCTATTCAATCCAATTACTTAATTAATTAATTATATTTTATTAATTAAATTCATTAATTAGAAATACTAATCATTTATATAACAACGACTTGTTTTAATAATAAAATATTGTATTTTTTATATACAGTTTGAAGAGTTGAAAGAGAATGATTCTTTTCATAAGTAGTAATTAAAAAAATCATTCGACTGATTTACTTATTTTTTCTCTAAGACTATTCTTGTCCTTTTATATTTTAAAATATTGATTTTGTAATTAAATAATATGAAATATTGCACTCTTCAATCAAACATAAATACTAATACTTTTTTTTTACTATAATTGCTTGTACATAAATTTATTATTAAATGCATATATTCACTAATTGACTTTCAATCTATGAAAATATAATTCATTCTTAAAATATGTTGCTGAATTACTATTGATAATAAAAACAGTCATATGCAAAAATATAACTTTTTTTTCTTTATATTTCTTCATTTTTATTGTATTGAGTTTACATTTTGTTGTAAGTGTTGTTGCAATAAATTCTATTATTATTTCAATAGAAGCATTTTGTTCAGTTAAATTAAAATTACTGTTGCGCTCGAGTTCAAGTCCATCAAATCACTCGATCTTGACGGTCTTTAGTGCTTCTAAAAGTCCGTTTAAAAGCGTCGTTGAAAGGCTTTCCTTACGCATACCTTATTTTAATATCAATTCGCTTTAATCTTCTCGCCCTCTCAAAGACGCAAATTTATTCATAATTTGCATACTGTCGAGCGCAAAGCAACAATGCCCATACACACCTACACTAGAAAAAAATTAAAACAAATTTGTATTATTTTTTATGATGAATGATTTGCTTTTAAGTTGGTTTTTAATAATTGATTAAATTTATAATTTTATTTCAATAATTGTTTATTTACATAAAAGTTATTTCTATTTCGTCTGAGTCTTACTGATTAATGTTTTTTCTATTATGCAGTAATCGTTTTATACAATAAGCAATTGGTTGCAGTCACCATTAAATAGATAAATGTTGTGTGTACACCAATAATATGAATATGAACCATAATATAGTTTACTTAAGTCTATATACTAATTATAGTGAAAGGCTTAATACTTTACTGTTCATTGGGATATTACTACAATTATTAAATATATAAAATTTGGTAGCCAATTTATACAGAATATCAATGAAAATTTGAAATTTTGAAATGTTACAGTTCCTATTTAAAAAAAATCAAGATTCTGATTCGATGCAAGATATTGTTACATGTTTAAACAGTCAAATAGTAATGAAAATGCGCTATATATTTCATAAAACATCTATAAATCTATCTAAATTATAATTAACGATTTCGGGTTGGGAATGCAGATTATAGAAAACGTTACTAATTTAATAATTCCAAAATCACTTATTTTGGTGTAAATCATCAAATAATTGTGAAAAATAATGTAACATTAAGTAGAGATTTTAAAATGAAATTGTAAAATTTATCATTTTGACTGGCGTGATGTGATTCTTCTAGAGTTACAAAACACAATAAAAATCATGAAATACGAAACTTTCAAATTAACGGACACCAAATTGTAAAGCTTATTTGTTATTTTACTGTTATCAATTCAGAACATTACTATGTAGAACATTACTGCATATTGTATGAGATTAATATGCAGATCTTTATATATTTGTTTATTTCTATTGATATAAGTAAGAAGTAAGCATTTTGATTAAAAAAAACTAAGACATTTCTGTAGTTTTTTCTACATTTTTCTGGAAATATTCAAATATTTCTACTAGATTCTCATACAATGCTAATATTTCTTTGTTATGAGTGTATGTTGTAATCGTTGTATCCTTAGCTTTAAGAAAGTCTAGTGGTCCTAAAACACTTCTCTTCACTGAATTTGTTTTCATTTTTACCATCTAGCATTCAATTCTCGAGATACAATTGAAGTATTTTTTATAATTACATGACAAGTTCATTAACACTTTGTACGAAATGACATACTTTGTGTAATTCTTGCGATAATTCAAAAAGACACCAGAAAAAAAGTGATAGTTTTCTAGGACTTTGATAATATTTAGTATTCTCTTGCTCTTTAGTAGCATTTGCAATACTATAACAACATAAACTGTTGGTATCTGTTCATTTTATTCAGTTTTTGGTTGCATTCGGTTTGCAAGAAGTTATTCAAATACTTTCGAGAATATTGGTAGAAAGTCTTTATGGGTGTGTATGATTCCATATCATCAACATGTTTTCCTGATTTAAGTTTTATCATGAATTGATGTGACTTTCCCCTGTGATGAAAAGTAATATATATTGATGGATCAGTGCATAATTATTAATTGGTTTTAAACAATACTTTTTATGAAAGAAGAAACATAAAAATTACATAATAAGATTTTTAAACGATTATTTCAATAACTACTTCAAGTTTGCTTGGAAGACGAAAGTAAACAAAACAGCATTTTTTTATTAACATAATACCAGCATACAGAAACGTCTGATAATTATGCACTAACCTAATATTGTAGTATTGTGATATAATTTTTTGTCAATTATTAACACATAGTATTAAACAAAATCATATATCATTTATATGTAGATGTACTGTGACCCAATTATCATGACCTATAGTTAATGAAACGCTTGTTTAAAGAATTATTGTTAAAAGATTATCAGAATTGATGTTTGATTAACTGCATTGAACATTATATCAAATTCCTTGAATTTGTTTTGAAACTGTTAAATTGTTGTATGTTCAAAATGATAATGATAATAAGATGTTGCTAAGAAAATACATAAAGATTGAACAATTAGCTTCCTGATTTGGAATTAGAGGTGATATAAACTTTCGCGAAGTCCTGTGGCACTAAATTCCAGTAACGATACCAACAGACGAGAGCAAAAAGAAAACTGTGCTCGAGAACTTCGGGTCTGGTGTCTGGCGTTTAACGGGAGAGGCGTGTTCGGAGGGTTCGGCCCTACTCCTCCTCCTGCTGAATCAATAATGACCTCGTGTCAGCCCAGGCTCAAAGAATCTCCCCGGAGACGAAGAAATTCAATTGTTCAAAGGTGTCTCACCGGCAACAACAACAACAAAAGAAAAATTTAACCAACCACGAAATGCGAATGATTTGAAGAACTTTTCACTTCGCAATTATCTTTGTTGCAAACGAAAGTATTAGTTTGTTGCGATGGAAATAAACGCAAATGGAAAGCAAATATTTTGCTTCGTTCTCCGGATGGAAAACGGGAGGATATAAATGCGGAAATACGCGGGTTGGAAAAGCCACGAGTCGGGTTTTTTTTTTCTTTCCTTATTTTTGAATTTAAATATGTACGCTTGGGCTTTGCGGAAGCAAATACTTCCGGTGGGACGGTTGTGGATCTCTACGGGTAAACATAAACTTGGGCTTCCCGAAGAATCACTTTCAAGTCACATACACGACGTTGTAAATAAAACCGCGAAACAGAGTGAACGAACTGAGCAGGAAATAATTGATTGGATTTCACCTACAACCATCAATCAAATCCACCTGCGAGGCGATAATAAATCCATCGAACGGTCTGTTTAGCACTTTATCTCAGTGTATTTTGTGCGTCGGTCCATCCCTTTCTTGCAAGGCAACAAAGTCACGTACGGACGATTTGATTAATGCCGAAGAAAGTTCCGAAACCCCCGTCCCCCAATTAGATTCGTTTCGCTGCAAAACTATTTTCCCATCGGAGACGGTACTTGGATGGATCGAATTGATTTGCACAATATGGAAATTGCAATGCGACGGGCTTCTTTCTTGTTATTCTTCGGGAATAATGAGGAGGCAACGTTTCCAAGTCTTATTGTTTTCACTTCATCGGAGATCAATGGGACGAAGTCCTCCTCCCACGCCTTCTTGCCTCCGATAAAATAAAACTCGTTTGCAAGTCGCTGCTGAAGAAAATCAAACGTAAATTACATTTGCATTCATCGACTCGATATTCCAGTACAATTGTTTTTTTAAATAAGATATTCAAGAACCTGCAACTTCATCAGCTCTGACCATAAAAAAATCTACTTCCAGTTCACTAATTGCTACATATTTTTTTTCTTTTATAAAGCCATCTATTTACAAATATTAACAAAAAAACAGATAATAAGCTCTAGTACTAACAAAATGTAAAATTAAAACAGAAGATTATTGGAGATTGATCCAACGATCAAACTCCACTAACAAACATAACATAAATTCACTCATGCATATGTTATAGTAGGTAATTTTTAATTTTCAATAATCCCAAAACGATTAGGCAGATCGTGATGTTTAAAACGCTTCAGTCTACGTCGAAATGATTCTGTATGTGTTAATTCAGTAGCTAATTGGTTTGGATGATCCAATGTTGATATTTAGTGCTGAGTTTAGCTATCTCTTCCTTTACAAAACTGATGTTAGTGAAACCTCTGTATCACATCAATGCTTGAATTACAGGCAGAGCACCAAAGTTGTTTGCCATAAGTCCAAATAGGCTTTATGATTGTCTTGTACAAAAGCAGTTTATTCTCAATAGTATTTTCCCATCAGTCAATGCAACCCTCTTAATTTCAGGTCAAGCTGTTTCCTCTTTGTTAACAGGTGTTTCCTCATGTCAGGCGTCTATCCAGACGCAAGCCCAGATATTTAGCATCATGAGCTTGCAGTATGGCAAAGCCATTTTATGATACGGCTGGGCAAGTTTCTCGTCTCATTGAGAACGTCAAGAGTACTGACTTGGATTCATTGGCCTTGATTCTTTACCTTCTGAATCAACAAGAAACGATACTCAAGTTTTCTTGAAGCATTTGTGAGGCTGTAGTTGGGCTTGCATGGGATGCCACAACAACAATGTCATCAGCAAATGTAGCCACAGTGACTTACTCAGAAGATCACTTGTGAAAATCAAGTACAGCAAGTGGCCAGAGACACTTCCCTGCGGAACTCCGGATAGGATTGGACATACTTTAATGAATTACTAATATAAAGAATACACCAAGAAAACACAATTATTACTATTGCTGCAAAGGGCTATAGACCATAGGTCTTTCTGGTAGAAGGAAACAATAATATGTTTACATGTTCTAAATTATAATTTAATTTATAACAAAATTTCAGACTTTTTATAATCTACAGTATAGTTTAATTTCAATATAGAATTATTTGTTTCCAGAAATACATTAATATAATAATAATAATACATTTTATTAGTCGTAAATGTGACCAAAGGGCTATCGACCTAAATCAATAATATATAAATTGAGATTTATGAAATTCTTAGTGTTTTATATTTTATAAGTATTATCATCTTTTTCAAAGTATTGCATTTGACAAAGACAATAAACTAAAGTACTGAATTTCGTATAAAATTCTCGGATAAAATCTACTTAATCAATGTTTTTAATAATCTAGTAGTAATGATTTCTGTTTGCGTTGTGTTCAATTTTTTTAATAATCAATTTTTTGTAAATTATACCACTTTTTTTAACTTCCTAAGTATATGAAATTAGTTTAAAATCTCAATTTCAAAAATAATTTTGAAAATATACTCTAAATTTTATAGTCTAGTTTTAACAAAAACAAAAGTTTTATAATTTCTAATTAATTTAATGATGTAATTTCATGTTCTTTTTTTATATATGTAATCAAATTTTCAGATGTATTAATTCGTCATAATCAATAAGGCTGTGTTAAATCTAGAGCTTTTATCGTCATCAACTATATAATAACATAAAATTGCTGTTGATCAATTGAATTGATAAGCTGTTTGATTATACTTGCATTTGGATTCCGGCAAATCACGCGTAAAATATATATAATGTATTCGATTGTGAACATGATATGATAATTACTATCGATTTTGGAAATTACACGAAACTGCGATGATACTCGAATGAAGAACATCATTTGGGTAATAACACAATTAGGTTAGCATTTGATGTAGCCGATGCTATTGAGATAGGATTGATAGATAACAATGATAATGCTAAGCGCCAATCCACAATATTGCTCTGTAACAGAAACTCACACTAATTAGGGCAAAGATTTATTTGACTTTGGTACTTCAATAACTACGATACTCATATATTTATTAATTGTTAATTATGAAATCTTCTTTAAAAGAAAATATGTGGAAAATCTTGAGTTTATGAATGAATTACTATTATTAAATTTGTATCTCATAAAACGAATTCAACTTTTTAACAAAATTAATTAATTTCTTCTTTAAGGAATAAAAATTTTAATAAAATATGAATATTTCCTTTTCAAATCTATTGATTCTCTTAGAAATGTTTGAATGGTTCGGAAAGTCATTTCGGGTTTTCCGAAGAGAAGAACTTGATTGTATTATTACACATCCAACTCTAAGATTTAAGTCATCTTAATATATATTTTGATAGCTGATATAACAATAATTGTTCGTGAATAAGTTTGTTTGAATCTGTACAATAGTTTTTGTTTGGTGCCCTATCAAATATGTAAAGTCGAAAGAAGCATTTTTGGCATATTTTACTTTTTTACTATTGAAATTGTAAAAATTCTGTTCAAGTATGAGAGAATATATATAATATTCGGATGCTGTACTGTATGTACTAGAACTGGGTTACCAAATTTCATTTTTTATGGGAAAACCTTTACTTTCAATGACAATCAATTAGATCATTTTTTGCCAGTAAATATCAGAAGTTTTATGAGTGACGAATTATGGTTCTACCAGAAATATGACAAAATGTATTGCACCGAAATGGAAATTACATAATTCTTTAAAATTTGTATACTATAAGAAAATCGCGTTTCAATTACACCGAAAAACGAAATTACTTTCCGAACCACCCAATGTTAATATGAATTTGGACTGAAAACTGGTGGATGCGCCGGGTAAAACTGCATATGTTTTCTTAAAAAAATCATATTTTAAATTCAACTCATTAGATTTTCATAAAATTTCGTACTATTACTTAGAATAACTCAAGTCATAATGTAACATATACATCATTTTGAATTTACCGACAATTTTAACTGCTGTTTTCTTTTTTCCAGCTCGGTTAATTTTTAGTTTTCTTTACTCCAAATTATTTGGAATAAAATATGTTTATATATCATCTATTTTTATATTAGAGTTTCTCTTTTAAAATCAATGTAGCTGCTCTGAAGTTATTCATTTGAAACACACCCATCCTGCACGCACTCCTCTGATATAAACTTTTCTGTCCTACGTTTATTCTTTATCTATAAAAAGAAGTAATACCCAATCATTTAAATTCCGTAATCTGTCTGCACGTAGGGCTGTTACAATATCTATTTATATTTTTAAACAATAAGTTGTGAATGCGCCAGGTAATAAATAATTGTTTTTTTTTTGTTGAAACAATATATTTTACAAAACAACTTCTTAAATTTTGATGAAATTTCGTACAATTACTTAAAGCACTTGAAGTAATAAAATAACTTGAAAACAATTTTAATGTAACCATTAGTCAGTGAAACATTTTTTCTTCGTTGAATTTCAAACCCTGTTACCTTTTTTTACGGGTAGTTAAATTTTTACTTTCTTTAAGCGAAATTAAACTTTATATTATCTTTTCATGTTATGCTCTAAATAGCTGTTTAAAAATTATAAACCTCAATGAGTATCTCTCTTTAACTTCCCGGAAAAACAGCGCAAAGTTATACAAGTTTGACTGAAAAAATCTCGAGTGATTTATAGGAAATATAAAATAGTGACAAGATGAACCGTACGGATCTCTGTCGGGCTTTAGCTTTGTCATATTGAATCCTTGTCAGCTGTATTAATGTCTCCTAAAAGTAAATTCTTTTTGCCTCTGGATCGAGACTGCAATAAAAAATGTTGCTTCATAAATCAATTTAATTAATATTGAGACGTTCACCGTTATACAATGAATATTGACTTAACGAAATTTACATAAAGATATTAATTACATCGTTTCTCAATATCATATAAAAAAAATATATTTTTGACCTAAAAAAATAATCTAAATAAAACTGCTAATAGACTGAATTACAAATTGAATTACGACAATTATAAGTTGAATTCTGAGAATTACAAGTTGAACACCTACCGTGAAATCTAAAGAAATGAAAATAGATTACCATAATTGACCATCGACCATGAATTCTGAGAATTACAAGTTGAACATCGACCGTGAATTCTACAAAAATGAAAATAGATTAACATAATTGAACATCGACCATGAATTCTGAGAATTACAAGTTGAACACCTACCGTGAAATCTTAAGAAATGAAAATAGATTAGCATAATTGACCATCGACCATGAATTCTGAGAATTACAAGTTGAACCTGTCTAGAAAAATGATCATATTATAAGTTGTGGATGCGCCTGGTAAAAAAGTACAATTTTCATTTCAAAAAATAATAAATTTTATAAAACAAATCTCAATAAAATTTTGTACGATTACTTATAATTACTCAAGTAATATGATTATCATGTTAACACATTCATGAGAGTTGAAGTGGAATGAACGTTTGGAATCTCTGATTTAAACTAAGTTATTGAATTACATATTTAATGAAAGTGTGGTTGTAGATGAAAGTTTTACGAGGAAGGAAGTCTGAACTGCAAGTTATGTTGAGCGAAAAGAGAGCATTAATGGTGTTGTGTTCTATGAGGTTCTGGTATCGTCTGGGCTTTATTTTGGCTTTGATAAAGATTAAGTGTAACAAGTTACATGTCGGTTTCGCATTATCTTTAATACGTGTGTACATAATCGTCGACGTCTATCGGTGG
Source organism: Nicrophorus orbicollis (assembly GCA_018845635.1). NCBI lineage: Eukaryota > Metazoa > Arthropoda > Insecta > Coleoptera > Silphidae > Nicrophorus > Nicrophorus orbicollis. The sequence goes on from JAFMTC010000287.1 coordinate 714,026, forward strand.
TAAATTAGCGAACTCAACAGGTCTCGCGTTTCGTTCGCAACAGGTCAATCCAGCACATTCATAAATTAGCCGTCTGCTAAGGGGGAGGTTTCGGCTGGGGCGGACGGCGGCGAAGGATGTTCACGTCTGTGAATCTCTGATGGGGATGGGATGAGACGGTATCGTTGTGCATGTATTCCGGATCGATAGGCCGCAACGATCCATCCGGTCGATCCCATTTATATTTTCCATCGCCGCCGCCTCCACCGCTGCCGCCCCCGCAACTTCACCGGCCTCAAAACCTCCGCCAATAAACCCATCCCAGACGAACATCTTCGGCCGCTAAACGGCCCTCACCTCGCCATGCTTAAATGAACGATTAATCATGTCCGCCGTCTCCAAATAAACTCCCGGAAATCAGAATTCATCTTGACGTAATTACATCATTGCCGCCCACCTAATTGGACCTGGTTCGCATCGGGCGGATCCAATCGCACACAACAGGATAATCCATCAAACGCGAATGTTGCTTTGTCGCATCGAGCACACTCTCCATCACTACTAACAGTTTATCGCGCAGTCAGCATGTTCATCAACAATTGCTCAATCCACTCTACTGATGTAGATGAATAACATACATGAATGATCCGAAAATACAACGTTGCAAAACTCACTAAGAGCCATTGTATATACAGTGGTACCTAGATATACGAGTGTTTTGAGATACGAGCCTCCGAGCGAGCGATATTTTGCTTTGAGATGAGAGCATGATTTGAGATACGACGAATCACACGCTGCACATAACACTAACAGTTTCTCCCACCTCAGACTAGACCTCAGTCGGTGTTCTTGTCTCCTAGTTTTCGAAGCATTTTTAACTTATCAAAAATGCTTCGAAAAGTAGGGAAAAGCTAGGGTTTGCGTTTTTTGCTTTTTTTGCGAGGATGTATGGGCGTAGCACATCAATGATATGTATTGTGCTTAAACAGAACGAGTTGATAAAGGGTATAACTAAGCTAAGCTAAGGGCGTTACAATAATTTCTAAGCTCCGGACGTCTCTCCAGGAAAAGATGGAGAAACTACATATGGTGTCAGAGAAGCAGCTTCAAAGAGGAACCTTAACACAAAGCATCATATGTGAGAAGGCACGAGCGATTTACGGCGATTTGCTAAAGCAGATTCCACAAACGAGGAATCGGAAGACTCGTTTAAAGCCAGTCGGGGCTGGTTTGACAACTTTAGAAAAAGGACCGGAAAGACCCTTAACAAAAACAACTGAGGTCGTGTTTTGGGAGCTGGAACGGACTAATGGCATTTCAATTAATTTCAATGGGGAAAATTGCTTCGAGATACGAACAATTTGACATACAAGCAAGGTTACGGAACGAATTAAACTCGTATGTCGAGGTACCACAATAGTTCTAAAAATCTTGATTAAATTGAAATGTTCAAAAACAATCTGTTGTCAATAAGTATGTTTGATAATATTTGGATTGAAATTATTTTATAAAACTTAGACTTAACCTCTTGATAATAACATAAATTGTTGAAAAATATTATATAAAATTCAACAAAATAACAGTACAAATTAGTTCTAGAAATTTTGATTTTAAATTTGCATTATACTATTATCTAATTATATTCTATAAATTAAATGACCAACATTAAGAAAATTATAATGAAGTTAAATAATGTGTCAGTGCAAATGCTGCTATTTGTTGAGTTAATTATAACTGTGTAGCTTTGCAGTGGCTCTTTATAATTAGGAAAAAGCAAAAAACTTGTATTTGCTCATTCAAGTTAAATAGTTTTAATTAAAAGTAAACCAATCTTTTTTTTCTAAATTTCTCATTTACTTGTAATATTTTTTTTAATACAAAAGGAACCTTCTCGAGGAACAATATTTTAAGTTTATCTACAAAGAAAAGAAACTTATCAATATTCCTGTTAGTGGATGTTATAAAGAACAATAAACTAAAACTATAGAACAGATTCTGAGGTTACATGTAGTGCTGAAAATATGGAGATTAGTGAACGTATATACAAATGAAACTGGGATAATGTGGAGACCACAAGACTATACTGTTGGCTCGAGATTAGAATGCGAGAATGGAGGAAACAGTGTAAAATGATAAATGAAGAGAGACATGTAATGGAGAGATAAACTTGAGAACATTTGTAATTGAAATGTGACTAAGAAATATAACTTACACACAAAATATATTATAGAATTCACATACATTCATTCTGAATTATAAATAATAAAGATAATCAATATCAGTATTTGGTTTTTAAATACACAAACTGTAAATATTTAGTGTAACTTTTCTTTAATTAAACGTATTTATAAAGAAAAAAGACATTAAGTGATGAAATTAAAATACTTCAAAATATATTGCATAATACTATTTAATAGTTAATAATATAATTGCAAAATTATTTTTCATTTTTCAAACTCTTATGTTTATTGTAGATATAAAACTTAGTTTGTACAAGAACTTGTATTAGAAGATTCTACATTAATTTATAAATTAAGTGAATATATCACAAACACTGTAAACAATTTCAAAAGGAACAGGAAGAAAATATAGCAAACATTATTCTAATCTCGGCCGAACGAAACTTTTCCGACGTCGGCACTCGATCTTTTAATAATTGGCTTTCGGTCCACAACGGTGGAGGAAATTTCACGGAGGACGATGATGAATCGCCGAAAGTTTTTAAGCTTATTTCCCGGACCCCGGCACTTGAATTAAACTAACATCGGACGATCCATAACAATTTCCCTCCTCCTTCACACTCTCACAGCATATTATCAGAGGCCATAAACTATGCAAAAGGAACGTCTCCTCACACTCTCGAAATGAAAAATTAGCCGTAGTCCTCCCATCATTTTTCACAACAGCTAAAAACGCCCCCCACTCGCTCACTCACTCTAATACTCTGCAAAACTTAAACCCCAATTTATATTGCGTCTGAGATGAAAATGAGGAGAAATAATCCTGCACGTTTATCTTGATTTGAAGTGATTCAGGTGACTTTTTGCTCTGGGCATATTTCATAATTCTTGGAATCTAACTTAATTTAGTAGAAATTGACTGATGCTTAAATCAAGGAGGCTATGTATCATCCTGAATCTGCAAATTGTCCGTAACTACTGTATTCTTTTTTTTATTACGGTAATACATTATGGATGATAATGAAGATATATAACATAAGCACTCACACTTATACAGCCAAAAAGAATATTACCAGACTCCACGAAAATTTACATCATTTTAACCAAGAATATTTAACCTTCCACAACCTATAGAACCATTTTAGTTTATAATATTTGTCGAACTTTGAAGAAGTATTTGAAGAAACCTTTCAAAATGGAACTCAAGTTGCAGAAGCCTGATTTACGCTTATTACGGAATTTGACGCAATGTTATCGATATTTAATGACGTATGTCACCTTTACATTGCACTATACGTATTCTGTATTTTTACAATTGGTTTGAAATTGATGGCTCCTCTATCGACAAATCCAAATGATTATTGGGAAGTACCAACTATCAGACGGCGCCTGTCAAAATTTCATAATAATCTAACGTTTAGTTCACAAGTCACAGTGGTTTTAGTGACGCTACTTTTGTAATTTTCAAGAGAATGGAAAATTCTGAATTTCGTATGTTGATAAAACATTGCTTTTTGATGGGAAAAATAACGTTCAAGCAAAGCAATAGCTTGATAAGTGTTATGGGGACTCTTTTCCATCGAAACAAATGGTAGAGATGTGGTTTCTTGATTTTAAACTCACATTTGATGCTGAACGCTCTTGTCGCCCAAATTCGCCAAGTATTTCAGAAAACATAAAAAAGTATACAAAATGGGTTCGGACAATGATAAATTGTAGTTGTGTGAGATAGCTGACAACCTGAAGATGTCAGAAGGCAGTGAATTCACTATTTTGCATGAACATTTGATCATGAGAAAGCTCTGTACGTTTGCTCACAGTAAACCAAAAATGAACTCTATTTAGATTGAAAAGCTCTAAATAGAGTTTATTTTTGGTGAAATAAAAAGGTTTTTTCATGCAGTATGTAACAATGAATCAAACCTGGATCTGCCACTACACTCCAGAGTCAAATCGGTCATCATCTGAGTGGATAGCAAAAAGTAAAAGCCAATTGTTTTACTATTGTTTTTGTAATTAACTTAAGAAATAAGCAGCTATAATGCACTGTAATACTTTATTAATTGATAATATGTATTCATATATGAATATGTAGAAGAGAAAATAAGAATATTTAGTTGAGAGTTGAGTTCCGACCGTCAAGATGGACGGTCGTGTTTAGTGATAATTGTGTACTATTTTTGAAGGTCGTAAGCTTCGGGCTAAACTAGATATACTGCCCTTCAATTAGGCCTAAGGGGTATAGACGTTTTTGTATATCTACTATAGTTGATAATAATAGTTTCTAAAGTGGTGCCCATATTATTGAAATCCCGTAATCTGGCTCAGCTCGTAGGGTCTATTACAAAACTATTGTTAAATCACGATGATCTACTTTGGAGTTCCAATTAATGATTGTTTGATGAGGTCTGCAACAGGCGTCTATTAATAAACTGTTTGTTGTTTCTGTCTGCTCTGTCGTACATGATAATATTTTCTTCATCCCCCATCGAACTCGCTGTGGCATCCATTTAGTGTTGGAATCTTCCCTTTTAACTTCGCTTCTTTTGTCCGGAGGGGCGAAACTTTCTCACATCAATAGATTATTATCTTATTAGTGGAAGCGTAATTACTGCGCTCCCTTAATCTGGAAGCTCGTGGAAGTTTATTTCCGTTTTGTTTGTTCCAGCCCGCGGCTTCGGGATGCGGGTTGTGGGTGGGAAAACTGCACCCGATGGTCGTCTCTTCGCCTACATCGTCTGGACCGTTCCCGGCGGTCCTGCAGAGAAGGGCGGTCTTCAGCAGGGGGATAAGGTCCTCGAATGGGGAGGCGTCTCCTTGATAGATCGTTCCTTCGAGGAGGTCTGCTCGATAATGGACAGAACCGGAGACATGGTCGAACTCATGGTGGAGCACGCAACGGATCTCAGGATGTGTGACCTTTTGGACGACCCGCTTCCTCCTCCGAGCATCAACCGGAAGCCATCGGACGCGGCCATCACTGCTTTGCACGTCGGTAAGTGAACGAAGAAACCATAAATAGAATACCAAATTTCAACATCTTTCATTGAATTCCATCATCACCTGCTCTGTCCTCTTGCAGAACCGGAAACGGACAAGGCGCCATCGTCGCCGACGAGAAGGAAACTCCCAAAGACACCGGTATAAATAACTAACTAGCTAATCTCGTTCTGTATGCAACTAGTTCTTTACTTACGTACAATCAAAGCGAGAGAGCAACGCGATCCAGACACAATACGCCACATCAATATATTCTATCTGAGAACCTATTTCTAAACACTTCACGTAGTTGACTGTAAATATATTTTTCTAATAACTACAACAACAAGTAATATCACCGAAAACAAAATTAAAATACAGAAAAAAAAGCAAATTGCAAGGAACGAGACTCGTGAATGTATCAGAACGTTTCGTTCCTCATTTCCTCCTTCCTTCTGAACTGAACATCAAAATGGGAATTCACATTTCGGAAGCAATGCATATACTTCTTGAACGCTGACTGAATTATTACCATTTATATTGATGATAATAATAATATTTAAATATCTATATCTATACATGTATATGACTAAATGTACGCTTTGCTAGATTTTTTATGAACGAAAGATTTAAGGATTCATATGATAGGATGACATTTAAACGAGTTCAACATATCATATATAAAATGGTTTACATTTAAATCAAATTCACACAATGTATTTAAAACAAAAAAGTAAACAACCAACGGAAAAAGTGTCATATGGGAAATCACAAAGAAATTGTTTACATGTTTACCTTTGATTTAAGTAAATTACATAATCAATATCAAACATATTCTTATAATAAATCAATTTAAATCATTGAAATAGTATATACAGCTAAATAATAACTAAATTGAAAAATAATCTAAAATCCTTATTCTTCATGATTTCCTTGTTGATGATAAAAATAGTGATTGATTTCGGTGTTAATCTCATAACTAAATAATTGAATGTTAGTAAAACTAAATTGATAATACTAAGAGTATAATGTAACTAACAAATTTTCTACTCTGTAGGTGAATAGATTAAGCAATTAGTTGATTGAATGCAAACCAATTCAATATGAAACGAACGATTCCATTTATCTGTCTTTCTCTTGTTTCGTCGTACTCAGTTTTCCTAAACCTCGAAACTTGCTCGTTATAATGAGAAAATCGCTTGGCTTACGTCCCTGATCTAAATTTCTGTGATACAGTTAAACCCTGACTTTACGTTGAATTTGGAAGTACTGCAATCTCTCGTCTTTCCTGAATTTCATTAAACTATCAATTTAGCGCCCGTCATTAAAAGATGCACTGCATTTCTTTCTTTTCGCCTCTCAGTTGCAAAAACAAAAAATCGCTGTACATAAGAGGGAAATAATGTTACAAAATAATATTGATGAAACCCTTGTATGTTTGTTCAATGTTTATGTTATGAAGTAGTTGTATTATAATTTTCGCAGATAGTGTTTGTAAATACGTCCTTTGGGATAAAATATTGTAGATATTAAATTGTTGTAGCTAGTTATAACATATATATATAAAAACTGAATAAAAGAAACTAGTATGTCTGAAATGTTAATGGATATTTGAAAAAAAAGGATGAAATATATGAATATATAAAATACAGGGTGTTTGCCGCTAATGATTTTGCTAATTCGCATTGTCTGTGAAGAAGGAAGTTGTAAGCTGTCCAATATCCTCTATACGTTTAGGACATATCAAAGTATACAATCAGTGTAATTCATTTATATAATCGTATAACCAGATGTAAATAACTAGTGGAGTTTGGATAGAAACAAGCTGAATGAAGGCAAACCACTTATACAATATTATTAAGAGGAGAAAGAGAATAATATAAAACTTTGCTCGGGGTTTGACCGTCGTCCTAAGTTCCGTCTTCAGGATGGCTTTCGGAGATCCCAAGCGGCTTTGGTGGGAGACAATATCGAAAGAAAATACGTACGCTAAAACTGTTCGAGGATAATCCGAAAAGAAAATATATAACAATATATTGTAGTAATATTAATTACACGTATATATTTCTAGTTTTATTGTTTGTTTCTTTCGTTCTTTGGTTTTGGTTCCGTGTGTTTCCTTATTTATCTTTAGTTGTGTTTCATTGTGTATTAAATTAGGGACGCCAAATCGAAATCACCATCGACTGGTGTGATGGTGATGTCGGTTCCGGTGCGTCCGGTGTTTGTATCGTCGTTTTCTGGTGTCAGCTGGGACAGATTAGTCCACTTACGTACATATGTATAATCTAGGTGCCGTCTATGTAACTAGTGCCCAATTAAACAAGCATAAAAAAGAATACTTATAATATTAATATAATAATTAATAATAATAATAACTACTAACAGAAACTAACAAACATGGTCTTTGAGCAGCCCTACACTTCCCTACTTTTTTTTTGATTACTTTTTCTCTCTAGCTGCGGACTACGCGGGAATAAACTCTCTAGGTACGCGAATCCCGCTCTGTCCCAACTGGCACGATTCTTTTACTATTTTACTATTTATTTTATTGTTTCATCTTTCATTCGTTTTGTTTCATTTATCTTTGTTTCTCTATTTAAATATATATATACACATACAAATATACAAAATATATATCTTTAATTTCGATCTATCCATCCATTTTCTCTTGTCTCTTGTTTCTTTAATTTCCTTTTTTCAAACTTGGTCACACTCTTTGTAACAAACCATCTTATTTTCTGTCGCTGTGTATGTCTCTGTCTTGAACGAATATAAACGTACACGAACTTATTTTTTGCAGAATAGAAGCTTTGACGCTTTTTTTTAGACTCTGTGTAAAGTGTGCCTCGATTCATATATCCCAGCATGTGTTCGTTGCTTCCTGAATTATTATTATTGTCTGTTTGTTTGTTTGTTTGAATGTTCTTTGTCTGTTGTAAATGTTGGGTATTGGCAGGACGTTTTAATTAATTTCGAAATTGAACAGGAGCAGATTGCACGGGAGAGGACGGTTTCTGGGAGAGTGCAGCTGCAGGTGTGGTACCACGACGAGAGAAGGGAACTGGTTGTCGCTGTCCTCGCTGCTGATGATTTGGCTCCAAGAGATGAGACGCTCGGATTCGGGTGTCTTCCTGAAGCTTACGCCAGGATCTGCCTGATGCCCTTAACGTGAGTCATAATGATAATTTTATCTAAGAAATATGTATATTTTATATATCAAATTTATATATATAAAATTAAATGTAACTAAACCTTTGTATTCTACATGTGGAACCTCACTTGACGAGTATAATCCCTTCCATAATCCGATTTTTAACATTGTTAAGATGATTT
>JAFMTC010000287.1:731766-760159 GCA_018845635.1 Nicrophorus orbicollis
CTGTTCTTCAATATCATCAAATAAGAATTCACTCTTATTAATGTTTAAATTCTCAGTTGGAATAGGCATATCATCTTTATAAAAATGAGGTTATAAAGAATTATCCAAATTAAAATGTAACAATTACTATTATACAAGTCTTGATCTTTATCAGTCTTTACTAATATGTTCAATAGTAATAATTAAACTTATTTGGATTAGTACAAAGTCTCCTAAAAGTAGTTGAGCAGCCGCAGTTCCAAATATAAATGAAACTAGTTTCACTAATGTCCCCAAATAAAATATTATAAAGGAAAAGTAAACCCAGACAAGCGGAAAATCTAATTTTAGTTTCAAATTTCATACTATTTGGCGGTAATGCATGTGGCGGCGCCAAGTGAGTTACCGAGTAAATAACCATGCGCCACCACGGCCAGAAACAAAAATTTTCCCATAAGACGATTACCCCCTGGTAAGTTGTATGGATGAAAACCTTACCGATGGTCGTAACTAAAACATACATATTTGTGATTTGTTACTATTGCAATTCTATTTACTGTTCCACTTCTTAAAATTTTAAGTTAAAAATATAGAATAGAGAATTTGAATATAGAATATTGAAAAAAACTGCAAAGGTTTTTTAATAAAAATTTATAAATGTAAATTATTTGATGCTAGTCTAGTGGTGACTAGATGCACACAACGTAATGACAATTATTTCGCAGTCAAACATCATTTTTCGCAAATATTTGTATATTTCAGTTTCAGTAGATTCCAGTCCATTTGTCCTTGCCTTTCATCTGCTGTCAGTGCCTTTTAGTAGGTGAAGTTACTACGGAAACGATGACGAGGATATCTGTTCACTTGACTCAGGTTATAGTCACGCAATGATATTTTGTTCTCTCCTCAGCATTATTTTTATAATTCTTCTCTCCTAAGCATGATAATTGACTTCAATTATCCAAAAAGTTTTTAAGAGAATTTTTCCAACTTTACCGAGGCTTGCCGGCGCTTTGGAAGTTGCATAGCAACATATACAAGAGAAGTCCCTTGAGTGGGTTCAGTAGGGAAAGGCATTAGATGTGATGGTTACGAAGTTGAAAAAGCAAGAACCCAATGAGATAGGGATATGGTAAAAGAAAAAATAAGGTTGACTCGAAAAATATAGGCGCGAATTAAAGGAGCGTACAACCGTTCAAATCCGCGGTAAAAATTCAAATCGAACCTTTGGTGTTTCAAAAATTTGGATTTCCTCAGCGTTAATTAAGAAAACGATTTGCAGTTGCACATTGCGAACCAAAGAACACTGATTAGTCTTCAAAGATATTTCATATTTTTAAAATTTTGGAAATTCCATATTGTTTAAACCGTACATGATTATTTACGATTCATCCATTGGATGAACATTCTGAAATATATGTACGAATTCACAGTCTATGTCACATTGGATCAATTACATTTGAATTCCGTGCATGTCATACTGTGTCGTCGGTTCCCGAACAGAATTTCGGTTCCCGAACAGACTGGTAGTAATCAGATACCTACCAAAATGTACACACAGTGTGACGACGGAAAGCGTTAGTTTTATCGAAGCCTCCTGCTCGAATTTCTTGTAATAATTGTTATTAAATAATCAGCCATGGAATCGAAAACAGAGGGTCATAATAGCAAAGTGAAAAGGAAAACCGTTAGGACGACGATTGAGGTGAAAAAAGTGATAATATCCGAACACGAAAACGGCGTTCGCGTTTCGGATCTGGCACTGCAGTACGGAATGCCAAAGTCGACCATTTGCACGATACTAAAAAATAAAGTAGCAATCAAGGAAGCAGACGTTGCGAAAGGGGTGAAAGTACTTACCAAACAAAGACCGAAGATGCTTGAACAAGTCGAGAAAATCTTGCTGACCTGGATAAACGAGAGACAGTTAGCTGGTGATAGAGTTTCGGAGGGTATGATTTGCGACAAAGCGAGGCAATTACGCGACGAACTATCACAGCAAAACCCTAATGCTAGTGCAGATGCTTACATATTCAAAGCTAGCAAAGGCTGGTTCCAGAAATTTAAGAGGAGAAGTGGCCTTTTCAGAGAGACAGCAAACAAAGAAGTTGTTGATAGTTATGTAGAAGATTTTACAGACTATGCCTGGAAGAAATTGTGGCCAGACATTGTGGAAGATGGACACATCCAAGAGATCAAGTCTGAGCCTATACATGCCAATGACATTGTGTCTGTTCAAAGCAGGAGCTTGAAAATTGACAATCCTGATCTGGATTATAGGAAAAATCTTACCACCGAAGACCTGATACAACTTCACAGGGAGAAGTTAAAAATGGTGGTGGAAGAAACACCTTCAGAACCAGAGGAGGATGTTCCTACTTCCTTGATCTACGAAATGTGTGACAAATGGTTTGAGGTGCAAAGTTTTGTGGAAAGATATCATCCTGACAAAAAAGTAACAAACAATCTCATAAACCTATTCAATGACAGTCTTATGTCTCACTTCAGAATCATTTTGAGAGATAGGCAAATACAAGCAGATAGAAACCAGTCAATGAATCAATGTCTCGATGAGCTTCAACCAGAGTCAAGTGACAATAATTCAATGGAAAGAACAATTCCCAGACAGACAGTATGTAATATTTTATGAAACTGATTGTAACATCTCTTTCTGTGATTATATAAAATTGTATTTCATAAATAATTTCACACAATAATTATTATTATGCATGAATTTTTATAGAAAATGTGTTATCAAAGAAGATTAACGGTCATTTCTTGTTAATTAAGCGCTGTTAAATGTTTTGAACCTTCTTTTTATTCTTTCGTTATCCTGCAAATGAAAATCTTTCAATAACATTGATTTAATTTTAGGTCATCCATCCTGTAGACACGCAACCAAAGGCTAAAATTGTTCAAAAAAGAAGTAAAGAAATACCCGCTGCTTCAGAAAATAATGACCAGCAAATGGATTACGAAGATGAAGCGAGTTTTTTGGGGAAAATCTGGGCGTTGGACTTCAAGAGATTGGAGCCGGATCAACAGTTGTTTGCGAAGAAGGCAATAAACGATATATTCTTCGAGGCTCGTCAAGGCACACTCAACAGACAATCCGTGCATATCAACGTAATTGGTACGTTGCAATCTGCAAGTGCCGAGGATAGAACAAATAACGTTGATGTCAAACATAATTCGTATTCGAATGAAATGAACACTTGGAAATCGTACATGAGTAACAATGATAATTGCAAAGAACGGAATGGAAATTTGGCGGAAAAGAACATCATATGCATAAAGGACGAACCTATCAATTGTGATGAAGTATAAGAATTGGAACAGAGAATTATTTTTGCTTTGAACTGTGCCTGCAAAAGTATAGTTTCCATTTTTGTTGATCGTTAGTGGTGAAAATTTTATGTTTGGATTTTACCAAACACTTATTATATTTATGTTACAAAAATACTCATTCCTGTCTAGAAATAAATTTATTATTTATATTTATTATTTCATGTTATATTTGTATGTATCTTAAAATAACTTACATTTTCATTTAACTATTGACACTAATTCTATTTGTGTTAACAAACAACGAGATTAAACATCTCTGGACATTGGATAATCACGTAGTTACGTCACTCTGAATATTAAATACAAAGTTCTAAAGGATAATCAAGTGATTAGTTCTCATACTAAGCAACCAACATAACAAGTTTTCTTGCAAATTGAGTCGAATTTTAAAATGTGATGTCTTATCAGAAAGCACTGCACTACTTATGTAAGTTTTGACTCGCTCATCATTTCTGCAAGTTTTTGCATAATTGAAATATTGGACTAAATCCACTAACAATAGCTGCATCAAAGTTGGAAAATTGAATAGTATCAAATCCGAACATCCAATAGAATTTTCAGATGATAAGTATAGTTACTTTAGCAAAGTGTGTATTCAAGAAAATGAATTTTTCTTTATTGTTTAATGAAAAGTGCGTTAAAGAACACCTGACAATAAAACGATGTGATTTTCTAAGTTTTCCATAGAACAAAGTTGATTAAGTATATTTGGTTGAAATTCTTGGTAATTCACATTGCTGTAAGAACTGTAAAAATACACTTTCTATGGGTGCAACTTGTATGATATCAATAGTGTAATGTAGTTAGAATAACTGAACCCTATTATATCTATTATATTTTGAATTTCTTCCTATAATTGGTTAAAATTCATCTATTTCTAATTATTTTTATATTTGTTTAAACATGTCACAAACACTTAAAAAAATCAATTGGTTTCGCTCTTTTGGAGCTCATCAGTGCGGAGTTGTCAATTCTATCAAAGACCATCCACAAACCAATTGGACACCTCCACGAATTCCTGCAAAAGAAAGCAATAATTTAGCAAAACGTACATCATATACATAGATTATTCTTTGATTATCAAGTTAATAGTCATAGTCTGCCTTATACAAAGTTGTCGTCATTGTAAACTCGTATTGTATATGATATAATCATTTAGAAAAACTACAAACATCAAATCAATCAATCTAATAACACTTACTTCAAAACATAATTAAGTCAGTCAAGTCTGTGAATTGGTAAGGCAATATTCTATAAATAAAAAAAACAAATTAAAATCTAATCATATGAAATGAATATATATGAAATTGAAAATGAATTGGTCATAGTCTGCCTTATACAAAGTTGTCGTCATTGTAAACTCGTATTGTATATGATATAATCATATAGGAAAACTACAAACATCAAATCAATCAATCTAATAACACTTACTTCAAAATATAATTAAGTCAGTAAAGTCTGAATTGGTAGGCAATATTCTATAAATAAATAAAAAACTAATTAAAATCCAATCATATGAAATGATTATATATGAAATTAAAAGATAAATTGGTCATAGTCTGCCTTATACAAAGTTGTCGTCATTGTAAACTCGTATTGTATATGATATAATCATATAGAAAAACTACAAACATCAAATCAATCAATCTGGTAACACTTACTTTAAAACATAATTAAGTCAGTCAAGTCTATCAATCGGTAAGGCAGTATTCTGTAAATAAAAAAAACTAATTACAATCCATTCATATAAAATGAATATATATGAAATTGAAGATGAATTGGTCATAGTCTGCCTTATACAAAGTTGTCGTCATTGAAAACTCGTATTGTATATGATATAATCATATAAAGTGGGAAATGGGTTTCTAATGTCTGATTATAACACTTACATCAGTCTAGTCAATGAAGATAAGGGTAATGTCAATTGGCTGTGTACTGAAATAGGAAAACGTTCATTAACTTCTATGCATTGAGAATTTAGTTAATAATTAGTAATAGAAAAATTATCATAGTCTGCCTTATACAAAGTTGTCTTCATTGAACACTCGTCTTGTATATGATATAATCATATTAAATTCATTAAAATATTGACTTTAAATTAAACGTTAATCGAAGATTAGTCAAGAGTGTTCATTATATTACATTTTTGTTAAAAATATTAAATACTTACAGATCCAAATTCATATTTTTTTTTTCTTCAACAGTATCCACTTATAAAGGGAATGTATCCTGCAACAAATAATGAAGAAAATAAGTTAACATCATTTAATATACACACAAATATTAGATATGTCTTTAGCAAATCAGACAAGAAATTGGGTTTAGAATGAATGGTTTTCATCACATATGTGTCAGAAGACCGTCATGATTGATCATCATTGTAATTGACAAATTTATAACTAATATAAAAGCAATCAAGCTATACTTACATCAGCTATCGCAATGAAACATAACCAACTTTGTGATGCTCCTCAACAATCTGCAATGAAAAATAACGCATTAGTACTAGTAAATACACAATTTAATAAATATTGATTAGAATAGTTTTATCAGATATTGTAATTGGGTTTAGAGAAAGGGTTTCTCATCAGGTATGTATCAGAAGACCGTCATGATTGATCATCATTCAAAGCAAGTTTACAAGAACCACGTGGTTGGTCTTTGCATTATTTTATCTTTTTTCATTTAAAATATTATAAATTAACAATGAAATCATCAAAGTTAAGTAATACTGAATTAGAATTAGCAATTTAATATTTGTACATACCTTATTTGTTTCGTAGCTTTTAGGAGAATCTTTATTTTCAACCACTCGTTGCCATGGCAAGAGAGTGAAAGAAATTCGGATTGGGAAAATGGAGACAGGAAAAGGAAGTGCTTTTAACGCATGCGCAACAAACTAAAATTGTACTTTGCATGATTAGATGATAGATGGCAGCAAAATAATAATTTGTTTAATATTTTATCTAACAGTTATCAATTGTTTCATTTTTTTGAGACAATTGTTCTTATTAAACAATTGTCTCAATAAATATAGTTATTATTATTGTAAATCGTTTTCATTTTTTTATGATTGCTAGTTACGTAAACACAACACATTTTATTATTATAGTCTATTCTATTGATTATCAATATTTAATGTGATTTAATAAATTTAATTTTGTGTTTTTCTTTGCATATTTCTTATTAACAGAGATTGTGTTTTCTCTTTACTAAATTCATATTTAATATTATACAATGATATAGAAATAACCTTGAAATTTGAAATATTTTGGTTTAACAACGAATTTGGATTTGCAAATACATGGTGTTAAATGGGATTTTCAAAAACTTTACTACCGGGAGACCACGAGTTCAAAGAGTTGGTAAACTTTAGATGTAAATATTATGAGAAACGTTGTACCTCTTGGGAGTAATGGTCTCCTGGTGAGCTAGTTTTGTGCACAAGCATCCAGCAACGACATTTGGATTTTTTATCGCATGCGCATTAAAAAAAGCGATTTGAATGTTTCAACAATTAGACGCAACTCTAATAGACAACAGACAATTAATCAATGAAAAATATACTACAAGTTTTATAATATTTTCTTTCGTTTTTTTAGTTAGTTAATTTGTAGTAACAAACATTGGATGTACTCCATTTCTTACTAGAAAATTGCAGTTAACACTTCATCGTTGATTTTGTTTGTGTCTATTTATTGCACATTGTTCTACTTATCTGTTATATATTTTGCAACTTATTGTACGTTTAATTAACACAGAAAAGCTTATTTTCATTACATTTTCAGACATTTATTACTTGCAGCATAGTTTCTTATCAAACATTTAGAAATGTAATATTATTAGTTAGAAAATCTTTTTCGTACTACAAAAGGAATGAAAAATACTCGAAACGTTTAATAGTTGCATCAATTTGAAATTGACAATGAGAAAATTTGAATTGTTTCAATCAAAACCCAATAATTACTAGCTTTTTCTCTATTGCTTTCATCTCAAGTCGCACAGTTACTAAATCTTATAATATTGGTTTTGAATGTTTATAATAAATTAAGTTTACTAACTTCAAAATAATTTCCAAGGCTTTTCTTACATTCATTCGTTGGAAAATTATGAAAAATTTCAATGAATTTTTGATTTAGTTTTTTTGTAGTGCAGAAAGACTTAGCTCAATACCACTTTTGGCCAACATTTGACCAATAAAGATGTTTAAATTAAAATATTTTTTTGTAAATAATGTGTATATCAAACACTGAAGAAGGTTAAATTTAAGTAAACAAAATAATAGTATATTTATTGATATTTAAAAATTACAAAAAAAATGGCAATAAATAAATCTACGTGAAATGCGGATTAGAAATGAATCCTCGCTGCAGACAAACTGTATTCATACCCTAATAAGTTTAATTTTTATTAAAGGAAATAAATGGATTAATTTATTTTATATAAATTTCAAATTTCGAAACCATGTATGTTTCAGAAACATAATTATAATTCCTACTATAGATTATTACTCAATCTACCGAAACAAAATGACAAAGCTTTAGATTTTAAAAGTTAAAAAGTAGCGTTAAAGCTGCATCCCCGAAACGTTGTATACATATTCTTTCTTAAACGATTCCTCCTAAAAATATAAATTTTGAAAACATCCACGTTCTCAAACTCTCATCCGCACTTAACTAAATTCGGATTGTACACTATCCGCGTATATTAATCGTTTAGGCTTTGCCGAAGCTGTCTTTGTTCTGGTAACCGGAAACGTAACCGGACCCATCGACCTGCTCCACTCTTCCGGCGATGCCCTTGCCTTTTCCGGAATCGTCGAAGCGCTGCTTGTGGGTTCCGGTGTACTTCGAGGTGTCGGTCAACCTGTTGACGGTGCTGTTACCTTTGGCCACCTGCAGAAGACAACATTTAAACATAATTAGCTTTGAGGATAATGTTGCTTCAACTCACTCCGGTTCCGCTGAAACCCGGAGCTCCGCACGAAGTCATCTTGGTTTTCATGTCGTCCACGGTTTGCTTCTTCGCCTTGGCCAAATCCTCGAGGAATTTCATGTAGTCGGGGAGGGAAACCTTCAGGGACTTGAGTTTCTTGAAGTAGATGCCGGTGTCGGTGGTGGTGATGGTTTTGCCGTCGATGACTTTAGCCTGCTTCATCCATTTGTCGCTCTGCGAAAGGGAGATGCTTTTTCCGTCGGATTTGATGTCGCCGAATTTGGAGAACGCCTTGAAGGCCTCCTCGAAAGTCATCGTTGAATTTTCTGCTTCCATGATTCTGGAACGAGCAAATTCGATCAGCGTCAGCGAGATTGGAAAATCACGAAGCAATTCCAAGTAAAAGTGTTACGAAACATAATTAAACTACAGCCAGTATCAAATCATTGATACTATTAATATTCCACTTTAAAAAGCAAATAAACATCTTTCCAAGAGAAAAAAATAAACATAAGTAAAATGAAGAAATCTGTATTCTTATCATCAAACGCGAATGCAGGATTCATAAATCTCGAAATAGCAATGATACTCCATGAATATTAAGTTGAAGTTATTTTTAAACTTGCATTTATTTTCCTCTCTCTCTACACACATACAAAAAAAACCTCGATTTTCTAATGTAAAATTGTTATTCATTATGGAATTGAAACGCCACTTCCTATTAATAGCGATGATTGTTGCTGCTGCGTTACGTGGTAACAAGCTTGACCTTAAAATTATAAATTCAAATTCGTTATATTATTATTATCATCGTCAACAACAACGAAGTCGGCATTGATATTGCTCGCACGTAAAACTCATTAAGTTTTCAATCAATGATATCATATGGAAAGCATTGACATCATCGAATTAAGAGATTGCTCAATTGCTATTTATATTTCATTTATTATCTTCCTAGTTTCAAAATAATAATGATCTCTTCAATTACAAAATAGCACAAAATTCTAAGAAAAAGTAGTAACAGAACTTTGAAAATATGGATCAATGCAAGATAGAACAGGCATAAAACATTGTAAAGAAAAAACTCATGTTTACAGAGAGAACTATGGCCAATAACCATAAAAACCTGAAAATTGTCAAACTGCTGATTCTCAATTTTCACTGTTTTGTTATTACTTGTTCTCAGATTATAAAAAATATTATTGTCTTAGTTAAGAATGAAAAGCTAATCGAAGTAGGTTTGGTGATTGATACTGAAAATCCAACTAAATCGAAAATCAATACATTGTAGAGGTTAAAAACCATTGAAAAAAGGGAATAGTCATATTATAGAAATAATAATGGTAAATATGAAGAAAAGGTAATGTTTAGGTAACTGTTATTTTAAAAACTTAAAAAAACAGTTAAACATAAATAATCTAAAGGTTCTAGTTGAAAAAACAAATAAGAAAATAGTTGGAGAACGGCCAAATGAAAACGGCAAAAGAAGTTATGGAAAGAAACAGCCATAAATTACAAGAAAAACTTTCAGAATTGATACGATTTTATTGAATGCTCTTATATCACATTTCATTACACAATATAAACTAGAAGCTTGCAATTGATTGCTTGTTATGAAAGAAACATCTTAACTGCTAATTATTGGAATTTAAAGACAACATTTATTTTGAGAACATTAAAAGAAAACTGATAACGTATCCAATTTGAAAAACCAACAAGAAAATAGTTGGTTGGAAAAGACAAAAGACAAAGTTATAGAAAGAAACAAGCAAAACTTTCAGAATTGATACGACTTTATTGAATCTTCTTATTTTACATTTCGTTACACAATATAAACTAGAACCTTGCAATTGATTGCTTGTTGTGAATGAAACATCTTAACTGCTAATTATTATTAGATACAATATATTGGAATTTAATGTTAACATTTATTTTGAGAACTTTAAAAGAAAACTGATAAAGTATCCAAAGTTTCTATTTGAAAAACCGACAAGAAAATAGTTGGTTGGAAAAGATAAAAGACAAAGTTATAGAAAGAAACGAGCAAAACTTTCAGAATTGATACGATTTTATTGAATGTTCTTATAGCACATTCCGTTACACAAGATAAACTAGAACCTTATAATTAATTACTTTTTATGAATGAAACATCTCATCTACCCATTTTTAATTGTTATCCAAATATGTAATAGGATTATTTCAATAAAAAATAGAAATTAGTACTTGTCAAATTTCAACTAAAAATTTAATCTATTTCCATTCTTTAAAGATAAAGAAATATTTAGAAAAAATAATTTATCATCGTTATTTTTATTAATCCTTGAAATTGTGTAACAATCTCTTGAAATATAATAAAGCAGTATCAAAACCAAAGATTACATAATTTCATTTTATTATATAAAATGAAATTTTGTTAACTTATTTTTCATTTGTATTCAGAATTTTGTAACAATTTAGACAATAAATATGAATAGTTATCAATATAAGAATATATGTTTAATAATACACTATATTTAACACACTAATTTTGGATAATTCTATTTAATCTGAACATAACACCAATCTCATTGCTATGTTATTATATTACCATACTAAATAATAACATTAGATATGCTTAAGCTTACAGAAATGTTTATTTCATTAAATAAAGAGAAAAAACAGAAAAATTTGCTAAAACATAAATTGTTTAAATTACTCACTTTTAAACATATGAATAATATTTATAATTTTAAAAGGATATTTCATTCATTGAAATCATTAATTTCAAAATCGAGTAATTATATAGAACTTTATAACGTCAAATAAATAGATTTCTATAATTCGTTTTGTAATATCTAAAATGTATTTCATGTCTTCCTTTCTATCATGAAAGTTAAGTAAAAATAGTGTTCATTAGGATAAGCTGATGTAATAAGAGAGAAATATGGTTAATTTTATTAATTAAGCAACAAAGTCTATATAAAAATAACACAACTTTATCTATAATTATGTATGTAGCTAATGGAAAGATAAATCTGGTATCAATAGATAAACAACGGCTGCGGTCGACGATAACAATAATAATGCAATGTTTAACTTTTATTGGCTCACAAATTACCGTTTTATAAAGTAAACTCAGATATTCGAAATTTTTCAGTTCACAACATTCGCAATTTATATTTGATAAATTTTATAAAATACAACAAAATACGATACATTTTCACATTACTTATAGAGTAGGAGATCGGTTAACGAACTGTTTGTTACACGAATTGTTCGTTAACCGATAATTAACTTAAAAAGCAATCAAAACGTATATAGGTTATCCGATTATAACTTATTATTCGAACATAAAAATCATTAGCAAGTGTTGTTTGCTCGATTTGTTCGAACGGTTCGTGATCCGAACTCTTCATTATATTTGAAGAAATATATTAAATTCAAACAAAATATCATAAATTTTATTATTTCTTATGCAATGGTAAATCAATTAACGAATTATTTGTTCGTTTACCAAATTTTAGAAGCAGATGACCTTCAAAACGTATATCGATCAATATAGGAATATGAATTTGTTATTCGAGAATTATTTGTTACTCGAATTGTTCGTTCACCGAATTTTAGAAGCAGCATATCCGAATATGTATTGGTTATTCGAATATAAAAAATCATAATATTTTATACGATTTGTTCGTAATCCGAATTCGATAATCGTTCACTGATTCAGTATTGAAAATATTACGTTTCCATTGGCTTTAAAACGTTTCGTGTTAGAGTGATTGTAAACATTTACGAAAACGCGTCGGGCTTATTTATAACAAGTGTTTAGTTTACAGCGTTTCAGAAATACATTTTAAAATTTCGTGCGAAGAAAGAATAGGGAAACGCGAAGAACGGAAAAGTGATTTTGTGTAACACGGATACATATTGCATGCAGGAGGATCAAAATGCTCGATCTTTTCTTTTATTGATCTCTCTATAAATAGTGAGAGCAAGGAGATTTTCCAGAGAATCCCATTGTAATTGTCTAAGGAAGAGGGGACTGTCAGGGGATTGCGATAAACTGCTTCGCTTTCCGTTGTCCACAACATGTGTGTAATCTGTTTGTACGATCGATGAACAAACGATGATTCCAGTAGTTTCGTAACACACATTTGTTATTTCTTCATTTTTATTTTTCACAACAATTCATTCTACTTTTGCTTTTACTTCATTTATGTTAAAACAAAAGAAATATTAATAATGTTTTCGTATAGTTATTTATTATTAAACAATAATATACTATATCAAGATTAATCTTCAGTTAATAACTCATAACAATTTTGAAATCGAAGAAGATTTTTAAGAAAACTGCAATAATTAGTTTGGAAATGAAATGAAAACTCTTGTTTAAAAAAGAACCATAAATTATCCAAAGATTCAAATTGAAATAATAAAACGTAAATAGGAAAAGAAATTGAGGACTTCTTAATACAAAAAGCAAAGATCTTAAAAGAATCAGTGACTTATAACAACAATTTAAGTGTCATACATATAGCAATAAATGTACTAGAAAGTTGTAAATTAATAGCCCAAATATTTTAATACGCAATTATTTTACATTAATAACTTTGTAATTGGAAAATCTATTATCACTTAGCATATTACAAAATATGATAAACAGTTTGGTAATGGTTATTTTTGAACACAATAAATATGTTTTTTTGCAATCTTTAAGTGAAAATGAAGTTAATTAATATTAATTTCATTGTTTCTAACAGAATATGACTGACTTTGAATCCGATTTTCTCCTAATCACTTAATCGAATTACTATGAAATTACTTCTTTAATTTGGTCCATTTAATCCATTAATTTAATTTGTACTTGTTTTTTTTTGTGAAATACTAGATAATAAATACAAATAAACATAGAAAATCTATTATAAAATATGATAAACGGTTTGGTCTTGATTAATTTTTAGTACAATCAATTTAAATGAAGATAATTAACATTTAATTGTTACAAGCAGAAAATGAGACGCTTCAAAGACATAAATCTGATTTTCTCCTAATCACTTAAGCGAATTACTATGAGATTATTTCTTTAATTTGGTCCATTCAATCCATTATTTAATTTGTACTTGTTTTTTTTTTATGAAATACTAGATAATAAATATAAATAAACATAGAAAATCTATTATAAAATATGATAAACGGTTTGGTCTTGATTAATTTTAAGTACAATCAATATAAATGAAGATAATTAACATGAATATAATTCTTACTAGCAGAAAATGAGAGACTTCAAAGACATAAATCCGATTTTCTCCTAATCACTTAAGCGAATTACTATGAGATTACTTCTTTCATTTCGTCCATTCAATTCATCAAAGCCACATTCCTAGAGCTCTCCCATTTATTAAACAGTTTTTATTACCACATTGCATGCAATGAAATATACCGATTTTCTTTACAGGAAGGTTTAACAACCTTTTCTCTTTCTTCTTGAACCTTCGAATGCGCAGGTCTAAATTTTATCGCGAACTTATTAATTTTCTAATCAAATGACAATGCTTATAGATTACGTTGATGTGAATTATTTACTGAGAAGACAAAAGTCAGAAAGAAAATAAAAGCATTTTCTTCGTCACTTTTGTCTTCTCAAATTTTTCTTTAATCATTAATAATTTCCAAACTCTATGTTATAATAAAATAGTTAATATTTGTTGTAAATTTTACATTAAAATAAATGCCCCGCAGGAAAGTTTGGGCAACCTTCTATTTATATAAGAATATTACATTATTTGTAGAAATTAGAGTAAACAATATATTTCTTTAGAACTTTCCACAAATTTAACACCCATTAAACATGAATTATGGATCAAATACAGACAAAATCCATTTTGTGAGGAGACTATGATTTAACACAGAATTGTTCAAATAAGTGTATAAATCAAAATTTAAAATCGTCTCAAATTTAGTGTGCTTCGGACATTTTACAATTTTAGTTTAAATATGTTGATGTTATAACAAAGAAAAGTTGAAAAACTCTGATTTAGCAAAACGTGGTCGTAAAATAAGACTATATTTAATAAGACTCGCTTTACGGCCTAAATAAGTTCCACGAAACTTGGCCGCAAAGCGAAAAGCCGTATAAGGAATCAATTATTGCGCTTGCGCAAGATTGCCAACATGTAGATATATCGACTTCGAAAAAAGTTTCTTTTGCCATTATAGCCTAAAATGTATAGGCCGTAAATCGAAAACGTGCCTTAATTGAAGAGGACCGTTATAGCGAAATGCCGTATAAAGAGTACTTAAATTATTGCTACTTATTATCAATTTAATTCTAGTTTTTAAATTAATATATTTTATTTATTGAAATACTTGTTAATTATTTCTATTGATATATGAATATACATTGGACAGAAAGACCTATAGCTCTTTGCAGCAAATTTAATTTGTATTTCTTTGTTAATATTATATTGAGATTATATATTTTTTGTAGTTATTGTTGCAATTAACGTTATTATTATTATAAATACTTCCTGTATTTACTTAAAATGTATAAAGTTTAGATAAATAGTGTACAATAGTGAATATTATGATATTTATTTTTGAGTGAAATACATTGATTTTACATAAAATACAACATAATAAAAATAACCCTACAGTTTTTAGTGATAAACTTGCATCTACTCATAGACTACTCAAACTTTAATCATGATTTCAAGTTTTTTCAAATAGTAAAACAAATAAATCACTAATGCAGTGGTACCTCGACATACGAGTATAATTCGTTCCGTAACTATATCAAATTGCTCGTATCTCAAAGCAATTTCTATACCTCGTATATCGAGGTGCCACTGTAGTGTGAAATTTTCCAAAAACATGTTCAAACAAATAATTCCGTAATAATTCAGTAAACCTTATAATTTACTTTGACCTTCCTATCGTTTCGCAACTCCCAATAGAACAATTATTTCAATCTATCGTTTAGATGTAGTACATTAAAAAGTTTTCGAGTTTCAAGCAATATTACATCATCGACGAAGTAAACAGCACATAATAACCTATCGAAGTTCCGAATTGTTCGTGCTGCGATGTAATTCCGTGAGTTTGTGTAAATTTGCAAAATTTCATTGCACTTGTCCATTGTAACCGTTCGTTTGAAATGGGGACGGACGATCGATTAACATGCGCATGCAAGCTTCTGGCACATCAAACACAAAAAAAAATGTTTGCATGTGCGTGAAGAGAAGAGAAAAATATTTATATAGAAAGGGGAGACGAGAAAATATGTAGAAAGGACGTCAGAGAAAAAAAAAGCAAAAGAGGCAGCAAAGAGTCAACACACAAACACACGAAAACGTGATGCCAAAGAGAATGGGAAGGAGATAGTTCATCATCGGGCGTTTATTTTCATCCCATGACATAATACCTAACATTACATTTGAGTGTTTTATGTGAATTTATAGAGATGAGAGAGACTTGGGACTCATCAGAACAGAAATATCAGATAATATTTGACACAGTTTCACGAGTAGAAAATAAATTCATTAAATACTTGATCCGTACAAAAATAATCTTAATTAAACAATATAATTAGGACAATGAAATAGAATAAGTAGAAGAATGAAATGTGATACGAAAAAGAAAGATTTACTTATTTATAATTACATTGAATTAGTTACATTTGACTTCCGTATGTTTTACATTAATTTTAAGTAACAAATTAACTTCAATAATTAAGAACAATTTGAAAAGAGAAATGTTGTCTTTTTCAATATTAATTTCTTTTAAATACATAAAGACTTTTTAATTAAACAATATTATTGATTTAACTAAGAAATTTGAAGCAATGTAATATCATTTTAAATACGTTCAATTCGTCTCCCCTTTGTTATAAGCTTGTTTTACATCAATTTCCAGTAACAAGTCTTAATGCCTTCAATTTGTATAATTGAGAATAATTAGAAAAGTGAAAAGTTATATATTTAAACTGTTCTTTTTTTCTATAAAGAAAATATGCCTTAAGTAAACAATTTAATGATTAGAAATTATGAAAAATGAATCGTTTCTATTCTATCCGTTTTCTACGAGTTTGTTTTACACTAACTTCTAGTAACAAGTCTTCAGTCCTTAAATTTGTATAATTGAGAATAACTAGAAAAGAGAAAAGTTTTGTACTTAAACTGTTCTTTTTTTCTAAAAAGAAAATATTCCTTAAGTAAACAATTTAATGATTAGAAATTATGAAAAATGAATCGTTTGTATGCTTTCCGTTTTCTACATGTTTGTTTTACACTAACTTCTAGTAACAAGTGTTCATTCTTTTAATTGAATAATTAGGAAAGAGAATTGTTATGTTCTTAAACTTTTCTCTTTTCTACTATTTAAACATATTTATTGGTCCAAAAAAGCCCAAATTAATTTACTTCAAAAAGCATACAAAAAATTGGCATTCTCTTTTTTAATTTTCACTGAGTTTTATTTATTCATAAGAAGATTTAGATAAATATAATTATAAGTACATGAATTAAATATAATAAAATTCAATTTCAAGCTTAATTTCAATGTTTTGTCATAGTAATGCTAGCAATTTTACTCAATATTACATTATTAAGTATGAAGAATCGTGAAAATATGTAAAGTACTTCTGAAGCTTCAAATTCAATTAACAAAATGCCTTCACGAATGAATTTACAATGAACATTCTCAAAGAATGAATTCATTCCATTACTAATAAACTGACAATCCTAGATGCACCATGAATGCAATCAATGAGGAATGAATGAAACAATTCAAGTAGAAAGGAAAAGTACATTGAATTATTCAAATTGGAAACGAATAAATGTATGCATTCATATTGAATTTCATACTTATTAAACTACAATTTCAAACATTATTAAGCAACAATTCCAAACACAGATTAAATAATTATAATTCTAAAGAAAAATAGATTAAATTATTCGAACTGAAATGGAAAAAAATATGTATAGTACTCATTTAGAATTCAATACTTATGAATGGACAGACCCAAATTAAGATTTAGTTGATTCAAATTGAAAGAATTATCTAATAAATCATTTATAATACTCTGTCCCAAATATAGATTTGGGTGATTCAAATTTAATAAAAGAAATAGTGCATTTGTATAAGGAAAGTGTAACGCAAATTATATACAAAAAATATATGTGTCCACAACATTGAACAAACTTGTACAACAGATCTATAATAAAAATAAAACGAAATGATTTACCTTGAAATACAACAATTTGAAAGAGAAACGTAGAGTGTAGAAATTATTTTGAATTTCATACTTATTGATATAAATTTAATTGTAAAACTTTGAATTATTCAAATCATTAAAAAGAAAAAACAGGAAGAATTCATTTAGAATTTCAAACATTTTTAATTAATATTCTAAATGCAGAAATAAACAATTCAAGATGAAAAGAGAAATACTTTGAATTCTTCAAATTCGACACGAAAATTGAGATTTCCATATTTACTAAACAACAGTTTGCAATACAGATTTGAATGTTATAAAATTTAAAATAAAAATTCATTTATAATACTGCATTTAACACTCAAACACTTAAAATGAAAAAATGCAATAAATTATTCAAATTGGGAACGAAAAAAGTGTAAGAATTCATTGAGAATTACATACTTACTAAACAACAATCTCAAATGTAGAATTGAAAGTTACAAAATTGAAAATAAAAACTAATTTACAATGGAGTAATTGGACTTAATACTTAATACACGACAATTCTTAATTCAAAATCAAATGATACAAATTGAAATGAAAAATGAAATGCATTATTCAAATTGGGAACGAAAAAAATGTAAGAATTCATTAAGAATTACATATTTACTAAACGACAGTCTCAAATGTAGAATTGAAAGTTATAAAATTGAAAATACAAAATAATTTACAATAGAGTAATTGGACTTAATACTTAATACACGACAATTCTTAATTCAAAATAAAATGTTCCAAATTTAAATGAAAAAAAAAAACAATACTATGAATTATTCAAATTCAAAACGAAAAAAATGTAAGAATTCCATACTTATTAAACGTCAGTCTCAAATAGAGATTCAGGTGATTCAAATTTACAAAAATAGTGCATTTCTATAAGGAAACTGTAACACGAATTATATATATATAAGTATGTATCTGCAACATTGACATTTCGAATATGCACACTTTATCTAAACGTTGATTAACGACGTGTATTTTTTAATTTATTATCGATGATGTCATGCCTTTCGACTGTCGTTTTTTTTTGTGCGTTATTTATTTGTTATCCTTTTCCCACACGCGTGTCTGCTCGCTCATATCTCGGGTGACCGGATTTTAATGTTTCGCGCCTAATAAGTTCGTCCCACCCCTCCGGCTTCAGGCCCTACCCTAAGTAATTTCAAATTCATTTCCTTCCTATTTTCATCCAGGATGACTCATCCCTCTGATGCGGATATTACGGAAGCAAAAACGAACACAAAAAACAAACAAACGCGAAGCGTGAACAATAAAAACAAAAGACGCGGCATTTACATAATTTTAATTACTTTCAATTTATATTATTCGAGGTTAGGCTTTTTATGAAACTTGTAATTGAATTTTTAATGAATGAATAATATAAAAGCTCCATTGATCACAATCTAATACATTGCCTATTTTTCGTTTTGTTTGATGTTAGGGTGCATTTTTAATGCAAAATAAGTTGACTATTGTTGTTTAAATTTAAAGAAAATCTGATTTGTTGACAATATTAACAGAATTTCCATTGAATATATAAAGAATATAAAGTTCATTCTCAGGATTATAAGTTATTATTTCTTTAAGCAATCGTCGTTTTTAAATAAATTTCTCTCTGTTATTATTTGCTTCTTAAAATTAGCATTTCCACGATGACAAATAACAAACGTCGTTTTCTAGTTATGACTTAAGTCATAGTTTAATTGTCATTTTACTAATTGAACAATCAACTGCAACTGAAGATGACGTTGAAGTGTAAAGTGACTAATCTTAATTAATACTTATTAAAACTGATGAGTAGAAATAAACTTTTAATGAAAAACAAATATTTAGTTTGCTACTATTATTGTTTTACTTGTTTTCGGTAAGTTTGAGCTTTCTTATCTGATGCAGTAATGGTTAAATATAATTGTTGGTTATCGCAAAATGTAAAGATTAGCAAGTAAATATCTTACCTTGTGTGTATTTACTGTAGGTTTAAGTGAGGATAAACTTAACTAATTCGCGTCGCGGATTCCACTAAATCGCGTGCACGTATAGACGGACGAACGGACTGAGAAAAGCGGCGTCGGTCCTGCGCGCTTTACACGCACTTTATCGCGTTCCTATTTCCAGCTGTGGGCTATTTTTTGACCTAGAAAAGAGATCCATCCTTCCTCTAGGTCTTGTGGACTTCCGTCTTCGATCCGGCCACGGCGCCCGACGTGATCTTGCTGGTACCCGGAGGACCGCAAGTCAGCAGCATGTTCTTCACCTCGTCCGTATCCAAACCCTTCTCCTTCGCTAAATCGTCCAGATACCGCATGAAGTCCTGATAGTTTATGGTCCGTGCTCTGTAATCGGAAACCTTGGTCTGTTGATGATGTTATTGTTGTTAATAAATGTCTTCGTGAGAATTCACAAATTTCGAATATCTACTTGAACTTGTTGAAGCAGACTCCGGTATCGGTGAGGGTGACCTTCTTGCCGTCTAGGACCAGGGCCTGCTTCAGCCATTTGTCGCTCTGGGTCAGAGTGATCGTCCTTCCGTCCGACCTGGGATCCCCGAACTTCGAGAACAGCACGAACTGCTCTTGCATCACTAACAATTTTGATGTCGACATTATGATGAAGATGATGACAATCGATGACACAACAAATGATGAATAACAAAATCCGTATCCTAGTTACAACTTAAGTCATAGTTTACTTGTCACATTTGATAATGATGTACACAATAAATTTATGTCACATTTTGTTTGCAATTTATTTTTTCGAAACATTTAGTTGAATGAAGATGTTAAAAACTTGGTGCATATGCATTACATTTCCTTAGCAATTAATCGAATTTAAATTGAAGATCCAAGATTTTACAAACTTCAAACGTCTTTTTATCCAGAAAATTTACTACAAACACGTTGTCAGTTCACTCAAATTATAGATAAAGTTTCTAGAAATTCATAATTATTGAAATTGAATCTTCACTCTGAAAGTAACGCGTATGCTTGAGAAATGATCTTGACAATAATTCCATTAACTACAGCAACAAGTTTAAACAACAATAAATTGACATTGAGAGTTCAATATTTTGAATTGAAATTATTGTCACTATACAATTATAAAATTCATTAAATAAAAGTAGAATTATTAAATCTCAAGGTAGAAAGATATAGTTGATCATAAAAATAGTAAAAAAAGATAATTTTATTGACTTATTTAATCAAATTTTAATATTTTTTTACAATTAAGTTTAGTCCCAAAAATTGGCTGAATTAGATTTAGGATTTTTCTATATGAACTAATAATTGTATATGCATTAGGCGAGAAAAGAATTAGGTATATCTTCATTAAAATCCCACCGCCTCGTACACCTAGTAACTTTCAACTTGTGGATAATTTAAGGTCAGGTGATGCAGACTAATTTCGCTGCGAATAATTTAAAAGCTCAAGATTAATGCAGAGTAATGAGAGTCTACGAAAGTGCTCTTAAATAATTACACAACTAATTTATTTGTAGCAGGACGAATTTTAAGGACATGAATAACAAAGAGTTGAAGATTTATTTTTACATAATACTAATATATACTTAATATTACTTTCATGTAACATTTTATAGAATTATTAACAAATAATCCAATAAATAAAATGAATCGTTATTCAGATGTTATTTATTCGTTGTTCATTTATTGATCAACTATTTTCAAATGTTGTTCATTCATTAATCAATCGTTTTTCATTTATTGTTCTATTGTTGTTCATTTATTATTGTTTCGTTATTCAATCGTTTTTCATTTATTGTTTAATTGTTGGTTATTTATTATTGATTCGTTATTCAATCGTTCATTTATTGTTATTTCATTATTTAATCGCTGTTCATTCGTTTATCAATCGGTGTTCATTCGTTTTTCAATCGGTATTTATTCGGTTTTCAATCGTTGTTCGTTCGTTTTTCAATCGGTATTCATTCGTTTTTCATTTATCGTTTTTCAAATGTTGTTGATTCATTGTTAAAATGTTGTTCATTAATTAATCTATCGTTCATTAGTTGTTCTTTTATTGAGCAATTGTTCTTCATTCATTAATCAATCATTCATACGTTTTTCAATTGTTGATCATTCGTTTTTCAAATGTTGTTCATCATTGTTCAATTGTTATTGATAACTAAATAATCGTTCATTCGTTGTTCTTTGATTGATCAATTGTTCTTCATTCATTAATCAATCATTCATTCGTTTTTCAATTGTTGATCATTCGTTTTTCAAATGTTGTTCATCATTGTTCAATTGTTATTCATAACTAAATAATCTTTCATTCGTTGTTCTTTTATTGATCAATTGTTCTTCATGCATTAATCAATAATTCTTTTTTCAATTGTTGATCATTCGTTTTTCAAATGTTGTTCATCATTGTTCAATTGTTATTCAACAAAATAATCGTTCATTCGAGGTTCTTTTATTGATTAATTGTACTTCATTCATTAATCAATCATTCGTTTTTCAATTGTTGATCATTCGTTTTTCAAATGTTGTTCATCATTGTTCAATTGTTATTCATAACTAAATAATCGTTCATTCGTTGTTCTTTTATTGATCAATTGTTCTTCATTCACTAATCAATAATTCGTTTTTCAATTGTTGATCATTCGTTTTTCAAATGTTGTTCAACATTGTTCAATTGTTATTCATAACTAAATAATCGTTCATTCGTTGTTCTTTTATTGATCAATTATTCTTCATTCATTAATCAATCATTCGTTTTTCAATTGTTGATCATTCGTTTTTCAAATGTTTTTCATCATTGTTCAATTGTTATTCATAACAAAATAATCGTTCATTCGTTGTTCTTTTATTGATCAATTGTTGATCATTCGTTTTTCAAATGTTGTTCATCATTGTTCAATTGTTATTCATAACAAAATAATCGTTCATTCGTTGTTCTTTTATTGATCAATTGTTCTTCATTCATTAATCAATAATTCGTTTTTCGATTGTTGATCATTCGTTTTTCAATCGTTGTTCATTTATAGATCAATGGTTCTTTTATCGTTTAGTAGTTATACATTCCTTTTTCTATCATTGTTCATTCGTTGTCCTTTCATTGTCTTTTCCTAGTTCATTCGAAAAAACTACAGTATACTTTTTACTCAATACAATAGTAATAAAGAAAATATATAGTTATTGATGCAAAGGGCCATAGGTCTTTCTATGTAATAATAATTTACTAAAATCATTAATATTTTTATATTAAATGTTTTACTAATAGGTCACAGACAAACAACATTCATGTTTTGTTTTGCTACAGTTGGAGATCAAGTTTAATGAAAATAAGATATCTAATTTTACATGTAAAGCTTGTTTTATTTTCAAAAGGATTAAATAACGTAGTAGTAATACTAATTCCCAAAGTCATCATGCTTACCTGGAAGTTATAAGAAATCCCCTAGAAATGTATTAACTTATTGTAAAATATACTGAATGTCGATAATATTTACTATACTCATTGTGCAAGATAGGAAAGTCTATGATAACGTGTGGATGGACGCTTAACGAACCTAATCCATACAAAACTAAAGCTCTATCACCCAAAAGTGTTCGTTTTCCGAATATTGTTTGTAGTCATAAGCAAAACTTGTTCGTTATCTGCTTAGTTCGTAAACCGATCTTCCACTGTAACAATGACAATGATTAAAAATGAAATGAAGTCAAGAAAAATATTGTACAATATATTTCATCGATCACAATGATCTTACACAGATATAATGTTACAAAAGAAGAATGTCTGAATACACAAAACCAAATACACCCCCCCATGTATTATACATATATAATCTGTCCATACAAATTTGTTACATTTTATTTCTTTTTTTTTTGGTTTATTTATTCTTATATACAAATCACAAAAGTGGTTCCAATCTTAAGATCAAAAGGAAAAAAAAAACAACAGAAACAATACAATCAGTGATAATTAAAAATCAGTCAAACAAACGAAAAAAAAAATATAAAGAAATTTCCATTTACGGAATGTGGCATACAATAATTTCATGTTACAACAAACGCAAACACAATAATAATATATAATAATCAATAATTCATCGATGAGATGAAGAATCTGCTAAGCTATTACCATTATTTTGGGTCACACGCTCGTATAAGAATCGCGAAAATCTTAATACTTATGTCATTATTATCGGTTCGGCAATGAAATCGACGCGTTCAATTGAATACAAATTGCAGCAACGAATTGTTATTTTGTTTAATTAAAGCACATTTATCGTTCGTCATTTTCATGGGAAATCAAGTGTCGGTAATTTTATCGAGTACATATGAAAATTACAGCACTTGATTCGCGTTTTTCCTCCGCTTAATGAGAATGATGCAGTTGCCTAATTGCCAATTATTAATATTTCTTATTGTACGATAAGATGATTACATTCTCAATTCTAGTTGCTTCTCTCCAGTCACGTCAATGTTTTATCACATACTGTACTTTGTCCAAAATCATCCATTTCCGATGCAGATAATAAAAATATACCATTCCTCGGGTTTCAATCACCTCGCATGTATGCATATATATTTATTTTCTAATGATGAAGATAGTAGATAGTATAGTAAATCGTAATAGCAAAAAAAGAGTAATAATTTAAATAAAACGAATTTAGAGTTAGTGCACTTCGGGAGACGCGTCCGACGTTAAATCAAGTTTTAGCATAGAGTGCACACAGCCGTCAGTGGTCACTTGTAGAATTTTACGTGCGGCTATATCAAACCAAAGAAAAATTCTCCAAACGATAGAAACATATTGATGTAAATTTCCTTGCTATACAATCACTAGAAAATAATAACAATAATTTATTTAAAAGCGAATTCGATAAAAATATATATATATAGATATGTGCAAATTAAAAAGTATTATTAATAATAATTGTTGTAAATGGGGAAAGTAAAGCTTATATGTACTAATAATAACTAATTAATTGAATTTTAAAAGAAAATCACCTTGCGAATATGAAGGCTCTCTCTGCATAGCATTACATTTTTTTTTATCCTTACATTTAGGTAGTAAATATAAAATTCTACAAGCTACACCTAGTTTTCTTTTCAACACAATATATCTTTGCCCTGTACTCGTCAGCCCTGCATCACTTACATTGGTCCATCTATAGCGCTCACTTTCATAGTGTAATAGTAGATACTTCGCAGGAAAAGAAGTATGGCAATTATGAAAGCACCGACGTACGCAACGTAGATTCCGCTGTGATTGCGGGCGTACATGTACGTCCCGGCCGTCACGCCGATGCCGATGGCCAAGAAAATTAAGCTCAAAGTTATAAAAACGTTACCACGTCCCTTCGAGTAGTCCGGGCCCACGCTCGAGACCTTTCGGCAGTGCGGACATCTGGCCAAGGCGTTATTTAATGTATTAAACTGCAAAAGAATAAATTACATTATGAATAGTACTTATGCTATAGGATAATTACCAAGAAAGTGTCATGGCAATGCCCACAGGTCACCCTGCACATGCCTGGCATAGATGGAACTGGAGGAGTAACTGGTGAAGGGGCCAAATTGATGATCCTCTTACAATTAGGCCTGGGACAGGCAATCCTCTGAGAGGAGCTCTTGCAAATCAGCAGGCAATTGCATGGACACCTAACATATTTCTTTCCAGGTGGAGCATTTCTGATTGGCTGAAATTGCAATTGATTTATTATCAAAAATACTTTTGTTTGCAACAAGCACTCACAGTCGCTTCATTGCAATGACAGCATTTAACAACGTGCTGATCTCTCTTGCCGGATATATCAATCATGGCCTGGCAGACTCTAC
Organism: Nicrophorus orbicollis; assembly: GCA_018845635.1. NCBI lineage: Eukaryota > Metazoa > Arthropoda > Insecta > Coleoptera > Silphidae > Nicrophorus > Nicrophorus orbicollis. The sequence continues at coordinate 757,063 of JAFMTC010000287.1, forward strand.
AAGTGACCATTGGTACAGAACCAACGGGACCCTGGTAGAAGGCTGGTGGCAATTCATCTGGTCCGATTGGTGAGACAGTTGTCTGGTTGGCTGTTGAATAGATGTTAACAATTGAATATAGATATTTGGAATTTCATATAAATATTATTAGTTGATTCATGATAATGGGATGTTGCAGTGGATGGATGAGTCACAGTTGTTAGAGACAAAGATATATCCAGTTTACGTACTATCGGTGTCCCCGTTGTGTTTGGCCTTTTTGTCCTTCAGGAGCGGTTGCTTTTCGCCTTCGCTACCGTCTCCCATGATGATTCAGAAAATCTTTCCTCGTAATTCGCTCAAACACGAACGGCACCAACCAAGTATTCCTTGCTCTCCTCTTCTGAATACCCTCTATTCTTTCGCCGCAGATTTCCTCCAACTCTGACAGTTTCTGCGGTGTTTTTAACAGACAGTGCTGCCACCACCCATTGAATCAGCTGTCACCAGAGAACAACAAACAAAATCTAAAATTATCTCTATAGTTATATATAACTAATAGCGTTTATGCAACCTCAGTCTACACTATTTTTAAACGTACAATTAACATTTAATTACAATTACAATTGTTACTATTAAATTGTCGTGAAATTACCATTTATATTGCAAAACATACAAATTGGATATTAAATATACACAATTGATCAGTGGGAAACAGTCTTATTGGAAAATTTTTGAATCTGGTTGAGGTGGTGCATGATTATTTACTCGGTAACTCACCAGGTGTCGCCACATTTATTGGCGCAAATGATTTGAAATTTCAATTGAAAATACATTTTTTTGGTTTCCTACCTAGGAAAAGTCCAAGTGAATACAATATACTTTCAAGCCATGATTTACAAGCCAAACCCTTACAAAATACATTTTGCCTAACCTTTTTGTTCAATTATATTAAATATAGTTTATTTATTAGTTTATGATAACACTTGTAATAATAGTAATTACTTTATTAATTAGTGAGTATAGTTTAAAATTAGTATATATATAAATCTTCAAATTGTATCCTCCAGTATGTTATTTTTATGCATGTATGCACATATGTATGCATTGGTCAGAATATAATTCAACACTCCAATAGGTAACAGTACATATTCCTTTTCCAATTGCTACTTCATGGTAGAAATAAGTGCCATCATATGCCATCAAAATATCCTTTTCGTTCCTGCTCCTCTTCGAAGTTTGAGCTGGATTGAGTAGATTCGACAATAAATCCATACTTGTTAAGAAAATCTTATTTGATTCATTACGTTATTACTTAATGGTGGTGTATAAATATCTAAATATTAACAAATTAGGAAATATCGAATATAAAAGTAGATGTATTGAGTAAACTGTTTAAATGGCATAGAGATAAACAGTACATAACTTACAAACAACATGCAATTGCTACTATCTGATTTTAATATTCAAAATTTAATTTGAAATAAGGATTTAAATATGATTTAATTGATTATTTTACAAATTTTCACTTTAAATTTTATTTTTACTACGCTTATTCAAAATTATTCCATATTTTCGTTTCATTTACTTCCACGTAAAGTTGCTCTTATTGTCATTTGAATTATCTTAATTAATTATTTGTTTATATTTTAATTAATTATTACTTTTTGAAAAGATTATCTCCAATAGTTTTTGGAAAGTTTATCATAAATGAATTTAGAAAATTGATTAACATAAATTAACTGTATATATTCGCAGCTTTTATCAAACGCATAGATAAAAAATATCTCTGTAAGATAAGAAGTGAACATTTGCAGTGAACACATAAACAATCTCCATATAAGGAGTGAACACCTGCAGAGAGCACGCAAACAATCTCCATATAAGGAGTGAACACCTGCACTTTGCAACTGTGTTCTTATCTAACGCATAAATTATCTCTATAAGATAAGGAGTGAACATCTGCAACTATTCTATTGCAATTTACTATTTTATTTTTCTTATAAAGAATTTATTTGAAAATATGCTATTTGGTAAGTTACATATACTATCCATGATATGCGTTTACATAACTTCATTTATACTTGTTTATTTCGTATATGAAATCTCTATAATTATTCTATTAATTAAGTTGTGTGCGTCCGTTTTTTCAGTTAACATTATTCTAATCAGAAATGCGTAATAATTAATGAAAATTCATGGCTTGTTGAGATGCCGGTCCAACTGAATTTTGGCAAAAAAACGTGAATAAATCGTTGTTTTTGGCCCGAAAATTTCGCATTAGAAATAATCTCTGTTTTTTGTTGCAGTTCAACGAACTGAACATTTATCTATACACGTCTCTGATCTGAACAAAAAAAAGCAATTCATTTGTATTGAAACAAAAAAATATATGAAAATAAAAATATAAAGCAAATTCAATATCGTTCAGTTGAGCTCTTCTTTTGTTATTTTCGTTCCACTAGAGATAAGCAACGTAGCGATTCTCTTTTTTGTTGCTGCAAGTGTTTTTCGAATGCGCAGCGCTGATTGGTCGAGACGCATGACGTGTACCCAACAGCCCCGCAGCAGTGTGCTTTAGTGCGTTGGTTTTCGTCGCGGATGCACCGTCTTCATGCATCTCCAATGAAATACAATTTTGTGCATTCATCCATCGCTGTAATTTCATAAGGTTAGTATATTAATAAAATAGAAAGCCTCATTTAATAATAGACGTTATTTCCAATTACGTATAATCGTTTATTAGTGCCGCAAATTCGATTTCCATCCATACATTTCAAATGACGCTTCACGGCCATTTTGAAATTTTCTTGGCACGATCCATGCTACAGTTGTGCGCGTCCCTTTCTTAAGTTAACATCATTCCAATTAGAAATGCGCAATAATAAGTAATATTTCCTGGCTTTTTAATAGTTTTCAATAAAAATTACCGATTATGTTGATTAATCGTGAGTGTTTCCAAACTTGATTTTGCCTGTTTTTTTTCTTACAGGTTCGATGCTTTTTATTATTTATTCGTTTTTATAAGGATGCAAGGTATTACAAATACCAGGCCATTCTATGTTAGTCATGTTCGCAGTGAATAGCATCGAATGGCAAGACCGTCTGTGCGAAAACC
>JAFMTC010000287.1:763088-778987 GCA_018845635.1 Nicrophorus orbicollis
CTTACAGATAATCACGTAACAATAAAACACAGTGTTATTTGAAAATCTGTTTTGTTATTTCTTCAGATTTGGTAACATTAAATTTACTCGTCAATAAAATATAAATAAGTTTATAGTTTTAGTGCAACCAAATATTTATACTTAAATATAACATTTTCCAATTAAATTGTGTCATACTTGAGTAATTATGTACAAAGTAAAGATCAGGAAAGTGATCATTTCCTTAGGTTTCATTAAACTATAAAGAAATATGCGTTTTCTTAAATACAAACTATTACCTAAATAGTTTAGAAAATACTGCACCAGAGAATAGTTATAATTTGGAAGATAAATTATTAGAGAATTGTAGACATTATAAACAAAACAATTAAATAAACAATCCATTAGTATTTTTTATTGTATCTGTAATATATTGAAGTCTGTATTCAGTCAACAAATTAATTGGCAGTTGCATTATTTATTAACATTGCAAATATCCATTACATTGTACTAAAAATAACAAAAAAAAACTACTTGTAGTAAAATTTCTATTGGTTCCATTCACAATATCTTAAAAACATCTTTACAGCTCTTCCCATCATTTTATTCTTTTGTGTATACGTATACAAAATAAACCATGCAGTACTTTTACTTTTTGCTGATAAGGGAATCAAGGTATTCTGTGTAATCTCTGCCAATCTTCAGCAGGGCAACACCAGAACCCACACCACATGCCGTGCACAGAGCGACATTCTGAGGGACAACACTCCTAAGAATAGCCCAAATTAAAATTGAACCCAACGTGAATGACACAGATCCAAAAGCACTGTAAAAAGAAAACAATGATTAATTCTTTTCAAAATGATATCGAGAATGTTACCTGTAGAGGATTTTTTGCTGCTTTGATAATTTGCTCATATGCGGTCTGTTGTACAAGTACAGGCCAGCACCTACAAGAGTGTGTGCGAGCAGCACATTCGTGATGTCCTTCTTTGGGAACAACCTGCAAGAGAGGACGGAAATAACGATGAGTCGCTGTTTACATTTAAATTATATAATATGTGAGGTTATGCGCCAAATTTCGTTGTGCCTATAACATTGTTTTCCCTGTTAAGTTCATCGAGTATTTATACCTCAGGACGAGCGATGGATTCATAACATTCACGGACAGGGCTGTGTAACTCAGGACACCCTGGATAGGAGCGTAGTAGAAGAGGATATTGTTGGTGTTCAACGGTTTCAAACCCAACTTCCCACAGAGCGAAACCCTTGCGTCAGCAGCTGAAGCCATCTTTCTGTTATTTAGTTATCTCCGTAAATGGTGTCGATGCAATTGAATCACGAGAAAATTTATTAGAACTTTTCGCCAAAACACTGGTAACAAAAATATCAAAATTCACAAGTGTGACACGTGAAGTTGAACTGATCCTTACGTTGGCAACGAATTCAACTCCCCTGATTAATTAGAAACAGTTTCTTTGAATATTTCATTTTAAAGAAATCACATTGTAATTGGATTCAATATACAATGCAAAACGTAATGGTTAATATTGTTATTAATTTTAATGATAAAAGTACGGCAACCATCCTTACATAAACCAGCACTGGTTCTCAAACGGCGGGTTGCGAGTCAAACGGAGCTGGGTTGTTTGTCATTTAATCGAACTTAGAAACATAATCTCTTCTATTGTTTAATGTTTTGGTCAAAAGTAAAAAATAATGTTCATTCAATATTATTTTTCAATATATTTTCAGTTACTCGTTTTCGTGAGTTATATTTACTAGGACATCAAAGAAGAGTTCTTGTTTTGTAGAGTACTAAAAACTACTACGAAAGGGGAAGACGAGTTGTTAAATTCATTCTTTCAAAGTGATGACTTACAATGGAACAACTTATGTGGATTTTGTACCGATGGAACACCACCTTGGATCGTAGTCGGCTTTTCTTTCAAAAGTTGAAGAGTTTACATACCAAGCAATCAAATAATAAACATTGTAAATACTCTTTGCACTTTAACGACAATAACTTGAAAACTTGCATTCTAAGCAAAACGATTATATTGATTTGAACTTGTTACCAAAATCTTTGCAAGAAGTGCTCGGCTGTTTAGTTATTATTATAATTTAGTTCAAAGAACTAGACAAAAACATTAACTGTGATTATGAAATTCTTCTTTTCTCCACTGCTGTTCATTGATTGTCAAAAGGAAATGTTTTTGGTAGAGTTTTGTAATTGAAAAACGAATACAAATCTTAGAAATACAAGAAAAACTTGAGTTTATGACACACTTTAATGATGATACTATGATACCAGGCCAAATAGGCTAAATTTGAAACTGCAGGGTATTGAAATGCGTGTTATTCAAAGATAATATCCAGGCTGCAAAATTGGCAACGTTGTCTAAGTCTATAGAATCGGAGATGGTAATTGTAGATAATCTAAGGCATGAAATTATTAACCACCTTAACCAACCTCGAATCTGAAATTCCCGGAGATCTCTAAACAAGAAGCTGCATTAGTACGCCATTTAATGTATCTTTGGATGTTACCGATAATCCTTATAAAGAATCATTTTCACAGATGGGAAATAACTGATACATAATTCACTTCCTAAAGTTTTCATGTTTTCTGAAATAAAAAAAGAAATTGCAAATCAATAACTAGAAAGTTAATTATTGTTTATTAAAACTACTTCAAGTTCAACCTGTCAAATTCAATTATTTTTCAATGCCAAAGGTTGGTATTGTCCACTCCTTAAACAGTGTTTCATAATCATTTTCCATCCATAAATATAATGATGAATACTTCAAATTTCTTGTCATATGAAGTTACTTTAAGTAAGCTAGAAAAAGATGAATTAAATTCAGGAAGAAGTACGAAAATATATACGTATATTTATGAGCATTTACATCAAGTAATTTAAAAGGAAATTATAAATGTTTGTACAAAGTGAAAATAATTTCAATATGTCACTTCCATGAAGCTGAACAAACAGAAATACACGTTCATTGCGAACAAAACCAGCACATCTTTTAATTTGAACTTAATGTACGGACCTAACACGTATAACAGCAAATATTCAATAAATGTGCTAAACAGAACGAGCAGTACGAAGTACAGCAAAACACGCATGTTTCCAAGCCCAAGCAGATTTATCCTATCTATATGTTGCGACAATTCGCCCACCTAAAATAAAGATGTTTACTGTTAATTGCAGCTTTTATTAATAGTGTCGTATACTCACAGATAATGGATTTGAGCGAAAATCAAGTGGTGTATGATTTTTAGTATTTAGATGTTAAAGAGAATGCGACGTCGAGCGTCTTGCTGCTCCGATTAATAATTGTTTTCTATGTGTTTAATAGTTTAGTTGCACATCTGATCAATACGTTGCACAACCTGTGAACTTTACTTCCGTAACACCATCTGCAATGCATCCTCTAAACAAACTTGTAGAGTAACGAAAACAGCGGATGTCATAGATGGCGAGACATTTTATCATTTTTCCATATAAAAACTCATTTTACAAGTAAATTGTACTTATTTCATATATATAAGTTTTAATTAAAACAAATATAAGTAGCACAAGGATATGGACAAAGGCTAGACAAAAAGTCTTAAACTTAATTTATTGATGCTACATCAATGAACACAACTTTGTAGATTAGAGTGTGCTCTTAAATAGTTCATTAAGATGTATTATTACTTTGTATGTGAAATAAATTAAACAAATATTAGAATAATGGTTTATTTTTATAGACTAATGATTCAGTGACAAAATAAAAACTAGTTTTTATTAAAAAAATAAATTAATTCTTCGTTTAGGTCATATTTCTTATATTTTGATTCTCTTTTAATTATGTAATTACGAATGGAATGGGAAGCAAATACAATGCATGATTTGATTGAATTGAGTGGAATGAAATGTAATATAAAATATTTGTTCAAGAATTAGATAAATTAGTAATTCTCCACTAACATTGAGCTAAGAAAACTCAAAACCAAATCGATTGTGAACAAAACAATTAAATCCCTCAGCTTGACCTCCAAGTAAGCTCCGAAGAAGGATATTAGAGTGTACTCAATGCAAATACTGTAGAACATGCAGTAGATGAAGTATCGCAAACGGTGCATAGAGAACATCTTGACTCTCCTCAAAGATAAATATTAGCTCCTGAAATTGTAATTAAGCTGGATAGTTTGTTAGATATTTCATTTTTATACTTACAAATTGGACGTAATGCGATTTGTCTTCGGCAAAGTTTTCTCTGAGCAATTTGCTACCTCTGTGTGCAGTTTCAGCTGAAAATCAGATCAATAGCTGCGTGATGTGTGCACTCTACAAAACTGCCCTTTCCCAACACCATCTCCATTGGATGCTGCGAATAACTTGTTGAGCTTCGAAAGCATTGAAATCTTCCATAAATGTTATGCTTCGGTGTTCCAGATGGATGCAGCAGATGTCGTCACAATCAAAACTGTCATTATAATGAAAAATGTTAAATACAGATACATTTACATATTTGCTGCAAAAGAAACAATTATATTTAATTCAATTTGATCTTTTTTTTGATATTTAAATGATTTTTCAATTGATGGAAGTCAGAATATTTTTGATGGATGCGCCGGGGATAAGTATTAACATTAGTTAGTTTATCAAGAAACTATATAAATATGTCGGAAAGCAGTGCAAATATACGAATGAATACATTACTTTGTGTCAAATATACTCGTAGATTTTCAAACTCATTACTTTGAGTCAAAGATACTTATATTTGTAGATATTCAGCAGAATTTCATAATTTGGGAAAGTGATGGAAAAAAGAGGAGCAATCATCGTTTTGGGATTGTGCGTTTTGGATTTTCTTGGCATATATTTTTCTATTCATGCAATTTTGAATGACATATGTCAAAACATTAATATTAGACGGTTGTCATTTTTTGACGGATGCGACGGTTTAAAGACATATTTCAATAAACAATTGTCAATAAACAAGATGAGTTAGATAATATACAATATGTTGCTTGTTATTTTAGGTGGATGCGCCGGGCTGATGGCTATTTCTGTAGCTATAGATCATAGGTTTCTCTGTCTCTAAAACCATTGTTATGTCTATTATTATTATTAAACTAATGTTGTAAGTGTACTCACAGAGCATAAATTTGTATTTTGAACACAAATGCAACGTCTAATTTGCTAATATGATCAATAAAGCAAGTGCAATTCCCCCAAAACTACCTGTAGTGAATGCTATGAAAACTTGTTGAACTTATCTAGAATATTTTCAAATAAGATCAAAAAGGATATCATCACTGATAAGAGCATTCGTCAGATGGCGTGAGAAGTTGGATTAATCTGAATTTTAATTAATTATATAAAAAAGTATAATTTATCAAAGTAATACTGAAATTTGATGGAATTTGATTATAAATTAATATGAAAATTATCAGCTGCTTCTTGTCAAATATGTATGCGTTTATTATTAAATAAAATACTAATAATTATTTCATTAATTGTAATTTTGTGTTCATACATTACAATTAAATTAAAACGGTACCGAGAATTCCAATTCGTTTAATATTTTCTATATGTAGCTACAGATAAGACATGCAGAGTAGGCAAATTGAAACAGTGACAGGATCAGGTTAATTAACTTATTCCTGTGGGAAACTCAATCAGCATCTTAGTAACTAATGAGTAAATCCTTAGCAAATAATATTGCAATATGTAAATATCAACTGTTATAATAGAAATGGTTAATGAAAAGTAGAATCATAAGTGGTTAGAATTATATATATTTCTTCATTCGAGTAAAATCGAGTAATTGAATTTGGTTAATTTGATACATGAATATATTATGATACACATAGTAAACACAAAAAGATATATTGTAAAGCAACTTCCAAAACATTTTAGGTGAGCGAGCGATGAACAGGGGGCCCACAAACTCCGTTTGAGGGCCCCTCAATTGGTGGGACCTCGGACATTCACCCGACTGACCGATCTTAAAGACGGTACTGAACAAGAATGCAATCCAGATTTTGGTTTTAGTATCTATGCAAATACATGCAGTCAATCATGCTGGATATCACGTTAATGGTGAACAATATGAGGAAATCTCTTAGTTTAAGATTGATGTTAGAAGCGAAGTATGAGATCAACCAGTACTCAATGGAACAGGCGAACACCAAACAGCAGGTGAAGTAGCAGAAAAACCAGAAACTGCACATTTTTGCAGCGTCTAGCAAAACACTTTATTAGATGTTTGTTTCTTCAAAAGTACCTAAAACGAAATGAAAATAATCTCAATTTTATAATTGTAGATATTTGTTTGATCGACTTACAATGACTGTTTAAAAAAACCCTGCTGTTTTCACTTAAAATTCGTGACTGATAAATGATTGGAGAACTTGGGTCAGTGCCCTTTTGCTAATGACGAATATAAATTCTCCCCTCTACTATCTTGATGGATAGTTTAGATCCAAATCTGATCAATAATCATATGCGATTCACATATGTAACACCACCTGGAGCGGGAATTGCGAGTAATGTTATTTAACATTGCACAATTTGGAAATCTACGATAAATAACATAAAATCAGTTCCAATTTGATTGTATAGATGGCGTAATAAAGAATCGTATTAAATATAGCATTTCATAGCCATATATTATAGGTTATGAATAAATATTATTAAATTAATTGTTATAAGGAAGAAAAAGTAGTGTTTAAGCATAGTTATAGATGCAAGTAGTTGATTATATTGAAGTAATTAATAAATTACTTTAGAGAGGTAATAGTAAAATAATGTGCTGACATTGTTCAAATCATATAGTAATTGTTTATTTAATGAGATGATGAACTTAATAGCATTGGTTATCATTATTATATAACTTATTAATAACATATAGATTTTAGGCTAAATTAGGATACAGAAATAATTGTATTAATCTTATTACAAAAATGTGATATTTATTATTAAAAGAAATAAACATTGGTTATAAATATTATATTCAAAATAATTCAATTGGCACAGACGTTATATCAACGTAAAGGGAAACCAATTGATTTTTGAGGATACAGTCTATACACAATAGTGCATACATAAATAGGACTCTGATCAGAATTTTGGAGCTGGATATTGGGTATTCTTCTAAATCGGAATATATGTAATGTAGACCAAGTATTCCTCCTATATAGCAAATGTACAGAAGCCAGATATTTTTTAAATCTGTCATGTCGTAGTAGACGTCTTCCAGTTCTATTAACATCGTTACAAAAACGGTTTTCCCCAACACCTACAAACAATTAAATTACATGATGTTTGATACTTCGAGAAAAATTGAATGGACTTACAAAGAGATACGGGATTCGTCGTTTTGTTGGCTTTCGTTGACCCCGATGTGCGACATGCACGGAAGTACGGACCTGATCAATAATCATATGAACTTTATCATCGTTCGTGCAACTGCAACACCACCTATCGTGGATGCTGCGAATAAACTTGTAGCACATTCGAGATCTTCATTGGTCGAGATGAGTGATAATTTTGAAATTTCAAATGCTTACTACAGATGGCGCTTTTTAAATGAATACTAAATCCAACATTTATATAATGGATGAGTTGCTACTATGATACACCGGATGTTTTCAATTGTTAAAACAAATTTATAAATAAAAACTAAAGATTAGTTGAATCCAGGAATTAACAATATAAACTAAATAATAGACGCAGAAGATAGAAGAAATAGACGCATTGTATATAGCTATAGTTTTGGATTTAATTTGCGTGATTTAATTTATAAATCATTTAGATTTGTATACAAATGGTAGGTTGTAATTAAATGCAAATATTTAAATGTAATTCAATTAGTAAACATAAGAATTAGTTGTCTATTTTAATTTTGTGCTATTTTCATTGTTTCAAGTTGACACGATCCGAGCAGAAAGTTTAGTTTTTCTTTATTTTTATTGTTATAAGTTTTTTTTGTAATTATTATTCCAATAAATATTATTAATAAGTTGATACAGTGGAAGCTCCAGGTTTTCATGTAAACTAATGAGAAAACTAGTAATAAAGATGTCTTTGAAATGGAATAAAACAGTAATATAATAATAATAATAATCCTAGTTTTAGCTAGCATTTATTTTGCGTTCTAGTTAGACTAATAAAAGTTACTTTTAAGTAATATTTTGAAAGAAGTTTCCAAGAGATCAACACTTTTATAGTAGACTTTTCAATGAAAATAATGATGATTTTTTCATTTCGTGACTCGAAATTATATTATTTGTTTATAAAAAGAAGTGAATGATTTGTAGAATTAGAAAAATGTTTTACTTTTTCTAATAATAATTTATAATAGCAATCTATCTAACATAACATTCAGCTAAAATTTTGGCATTCAACTGAAAGTTGATTTGATTGGAAGTATCTAAAAAAAACATTTGCGTAACAGAATTAAGGGGAAGAATCGGGGTTGGTTGTCACAAAGTTCATATCTTCTTTTCTATAGGACGAGTGAGGTTTCATCATGAGATTTGGTGCGCACGCATTTGTTTACATTAATAGGTTATGTAGCTGTTTGTGTATGGGTACATTGTTGAAATTCATCTAATCTTCTCTCATAGTTGATTAACTTTTTGATGTTTTGTGAGTATTTTTTACTTTATTCTAAATACTGATTTTGTAAAAATAATAGTACAACATTGGCTTATATAAAATGGGAGTGAACATTCGATAGCATGAAAATATAGATACTATTTATTTAGTCACTCAAATCATTTTAGGAAGTAACTCTACTCGAGAAGATGGTGAGGAATTTTAAAAAGATTACTAGTCGTGGAGAAATTCCCCCCGACGTAATGCTGAGAGCAGTGAGGAGAGTCAAAATTGATCACGTTTCCATTCGCAAAGTAGCTACGGAATTCCAAATAAACTATAGAACATTAAGTAGATATGTAAAAAAAATTGAAGACGCGGACATAAACGCCAACGTTGACGTTCCCTCAATACCCGTTGGTTATATTAAAAATCAGGTATTTTCAGCTGAAGCGGAAAATAAGCTGGTTAGTTATGCGCTGCAAGCATCAAAGCTTCATCTTGGTTTAAGTCCAAAAGAGTTGAGGCAACTGGCGTATGAGGTAGGGGAAGCCAATAAACTAAAGATGCCTCAAAACTGGATAAACAATAAGATGGCAGGCGCAGATTGGCTGAACTCTTTCATTAAGAAACATCCGACTTTGTCGATCAGAAAAGCTGAAGCTACAACTTTAGGATCAAGTTACAATGGCTACATTATTGGACAGTCTGACAATCGGTGTAATGATTCGACAGAGAGTCCTGTCAAAAGAAAACTAGAAGAGGAGTGTGAATGTAAAGAGGAAAAAAGAATTGTAAAGAAAAATCGTCAAAGGAAGAACGACGAACCAAGAAAATATCACAAGGTAAAGAAAGAAGCACAGAGACAAGAGAGTGATAACGAAGAGGAAACTTTATAATCTATAATTTACGAATACCCGTATTCGGATAGTCCGTCATTTGCATTCTAGTCCCTCAAAGCACATCTTATATTTATTATAATAAGTAATGTTTTGGTTTGTAATAAATGTATAAATAGTAAATGTATTTATATTTTCCATGTGACAACCAACCCTACACTGACAACTCAACGCTGTCACAATCAATTCAATTGTTTGATTGTTATAATAATCAGCTAAAATTATTCAAAACATTTGTTTGTATTAATTGGTAATCTAAATACACTTGTATTTAGGGCATTAACCCAAATACAAGTATTTTAAATGGGATAAACAATATTTAATATGAAGGTACCATTTATTGAAATTTAATTCAAACTATTGTATTCTTGTTATTCTTATTATAGATAATTAAGAGCAGAATATTGAATGTGTGAATGTGAATATTAATGTGTGAATCCATCTAACTTGGAATGTAATAAATACGAACTCTACAGTCTACATGCAAAGCAAACACAAACAATCATGATGTTTCTGTAATGTAATGTTTTGCTGGTTGTTATTGGTTGTTATCTAGTATGCTAATTTAACAAAAAAAAAAACAGATTACCAATACCTAAAAAAACATACACTAAGATATTTGTTACTACCTTTATAATTGAATAAATTTACAAAACAAAATGTAAGTGATTTGTTGCAATATTGGGTTTTGTTGGCCTTGCAATATGCACCAATACGTACAACACCACCTGTGGTGATGCGAATAAACTTGTTGCATATTGGAGATCTTTGTTAAATGAGATGAATATTAATGTACGTGTTGAAATGATCACTGCAGATAGAGTATTATATTATACACTACAATACACTACAATTATATAATAGATCAGTTGATATATTAAAAAGGATATATTTATATTTGGTTGAACGCAATTGAAAATACAAAGTAGATTCAAGATAACTGAAATAGTATCAAAGTTAATGTCATTACAAATTAAGTTGGTCACCCTTGCAATAACATAAATGAATAAATATGTATCATTAATGCCAATTGCGCAAAAATAAAAACTGTCATTGTCAGTGTTTAATTGAATTGAATGAATTATTATCACAGGTCAATAGCCCTTTGGATCAATTTGTGTTCAATAAATATTAATTATTTTCAGATAATAAAGTATACACTTTTCATGGTATTACGTAATTTAAATTAAGTTAATATAGTTACTGTAATAAGAATCAGGAAATACATTTAGTTGCATAAATTATGTAACAATAAAAAAAATTGGAAAATCTTTTTTTAAAGTTATTTTAATACTACTTCGACAAAGTTTATTATTTTTAATATTATTTAATATGATTTAGTCTTTACAATTGTTTATAATTTATAGTAACTTCTTATTAATTTTATAAATACGATAAACTATAATTATGAAAATTCCTGTTCTGAATTAAGTAATACGATAAACCAGGCGCATCCACCATTTTTAGACATGTATAATCATATTTAGAAGACTCTTAGTATGTAATAAATATATGTATAAATTCATGAAACCTGTAACATTTATTGCAACAACAACTATAAGAAAAATGTAATATAACGCTATTGTATCAAAGGGCTATAAGCAATATGTCTTTTTACCTACAAAATAAAACTAAGGTGCAATTTGTAATATAAAAACAACTAGAATTAAACTGTTATTAATTTTGAACAGTCAAATAACCAAGGAAAACCCAGTGTTAATTTTCCAATTATAAAAAGTATTCAAAACATATATTCTACAGTAATAATTTTGTAAGAAAATTTTCATTTTGAGGTCAATTAATGAGAAATAATTTACAAAAATATAACTTATCAATATATATATATATATATTTGGCAAAATAAATGTTCAATCAAATTATAACAAATCCCTTTAATTTCTTACGTATCTAATTTCAAGAATGCACAGAAACAAATTGATGACGAAAAACACCAATAGATCTTTCAGCTTAATCTTCACGAATGGACTGAGAAGAGACATTACAGATAAATCAGAAGATATGTTGTATAAGAGGAAGATGACCAGGCACAGTATTAGTTGTTTCATGTCTACGTTGAAGTCAAGCAACAAGTACGATTTAATCCTAAAACATTTCAAAAATATTGTAATTAAAAATGGTTAGTATAATACTTACTTAATAAGTTGTTCTATAATCATTCAGTTTTCAGGTAGAAACTTTAATGAATGTTTTCAGAGTTCATTAAAATGTCTGCTAAATGCAACAGTGTAGATGCAGTCTGATCAATAGATCCGTAGTTTTGTAACACCATCTGCATTTCAATTTGTAAACAGCGTGGGAGGAAATCTTCTGATTTTCATCTTTGTGTTAATATCTATATTTATAAAAGAAACTCAAAGTAAATCTGTTGAAGAAAGTAAACATCTAATAATCAAAATATTTAAAAAAAGATTAAATATAAACTAAATCATATATTTAAAGAAGAAAATTAATAAAATTTCCATATCATAATAAAAAAAATAAGATATTATCATAATTTATGTGTGTTGTAAATTAACTATAAGTTCGAGTAAGCTTAAAAAGGTTTAAAAATACTGGTGTACAATTCAAATCATTATTACAGATGTTGTATATTTAATAAGTTTAATCCAATAAATTATAATATTAATTTACTATACTTCTTACAAGATTTTGAAAGAAATTGATTCGATTACAGAAACTAAAAATTGTGGAAGCGCCTGGCAATTTTATGAAAAAACTCAGTGTATTTCAATTTATATTCAACAATTATTTATAAAATTTAGTTACTTGTATAAAACACAATGAAGAGATTTTGTTAAATTAATTTTCAAATGTATTTGTTAAATTTGTGTTAATTTTTGAATATTTAAACCAGGCGCATCCACCAACTTTCCAAAGTGACATAATTAATTAAAGTACTGTAATAAGTACCAATTTGGAAACTTTGTAAGATAATCCATGATCAATCCCTTTACTAATTGGATGGATGATATTTAGATCCTGGATTTAGCGTAAATTTAATTATGATGTATTGTAACGAATATGATTTTTTTTGTAATAGGAAGCACTTATTTACACTGGAAGTAGATTCTTGAGAAAACCGTGTAATTCGAAAGTAAACTCAAATATGCATAAAGCAGACATTAATTTCAACGTAAAATTAAATTATTATATATTGAAAATAATAAAAATACATTCTTAAAATGACAAATATAAGAAGAATTATATGATAAAAGAAGTAGATAATTAATTTTACAGAAAGAAATGTCAGATCATTAAAAAAATGTAATGTTTAAAACTTTTCTTTAAATCAATGATTTTAAAAGAAAAAGTAACGATTGTACATAACTTTTCAGAAGGAGGTTGAAAATAATTAAATCATTTAATTATGGATGACCGGAAAAATATGTTGAAACAAAAACAGAACAGCGAAAATACAGAATTTGTATGATTATTGACCAAACGTTTCAACCAAAAAACATATCTCTATCAAATTCTTTCTGTACTGTATTTTTTGTACTTATTCTGTTTCTACTTATACTTGTTCTTAGAATTCAAAGAACTTACTGTCAATTGTATTAATTGTACTAATATTCATTCCATTTTAATTATTATTTTTCTTTGTA
Organism: Nicrophorus orbicollis; assembly: GCA_018845635.1. Lineage (NCBI taxonomy): Eukaryota > Metazoa > Arthropoda > Insecta > Coleoptera > Silphidae > Nicrophorus > Nicrophorus orbicollis. The sequence continues at coordinate 776,193 of JAFMTC010000287.1, forward strand.
CATTTTAATGCAGGTTCGTTGAAAGTGATATACTTTTCTTAATAGTTTGTGCAATTTAAAGAAAATGGGCCACAATTTAACAATAGCCTGCTTGTATGATTTGTTATTATTTGTTTAGATTAACTGCTAATTTCTGATTTTGTATACTATGCGAGGTATTATAATGTATTCCTTTTATATATTTTTTTGTCTTTTTGAAACGATATTTGCAATCTATCCAAATCGGACATTCAGCAAATCAGCACGTCGTTGCAGACACTTGTTCGGAACTATTGCCCATTAACAACTAATTCATTTTGATGGCTGCAAATATTTGGAAGTACCAGGGTTTGAACCCGGGACCCCAAATTTTGCGTGCGATAACTCAAGTCATTCGGCTATGAGTCGCCTCCTTTATAACTAGTAAATAATATCTACATAACAAATATTTTGTAAATCATTTTTGTTATCATTTTCATGTCACTTGATTCTTGTAACTGTTCGATTATTTCATTCAAGATCACTTAATAATTAGATCAGTGTTTCGCAAATATATTTTTATAGCAATGTTTTCAAAAATCCTAATATCCGTGGATGCTTACCCAACAGGAATATGGATTACATTTAATTTAAATTCTGGACGAGTCAGTTTTCAAATTACCTCCCAGATTGGAAAACACTTCCTGGGAAGCCAATAGGGCTGGAATATCATAGCTGGATACATTAAGAACATCATCAGAAGAAAGGCAGAAGCGCGGAGCAACTTGTATGAATAGAAACGGCATGGTCAGAAAGACAATGGCTAATACCGAGTCGAGTATGCATGCTTGTTATCAATTACGTTTAATGTAAATTCTGTTTGGGAAAACGCTTGCTCTAAAGAGGAGAGGGCTGGAATATGATATCTGGATACATTAAGAATAACATCAGCAGAAAGGAGCAAGGCAAAGCGCGAAAAACAGAGACGACAAAGATGTAATGAGCTGATACTGATCAAGGAAGAGACAGAAACGCGGAGCAACTTGCTCGAATAGAAACGGTATGGTCAGAAAGTGAATGGCTAACACCGAGTCGAGTATGCATTCTTATTATCAATTACGTTTAATGTAAATTCTAATTGGGAAAACACTTGCTGGGAAGCGGAGAGGGCTGGAATATCATAGCTGGAGAGATTACGAACATCATCGGCAGAAAGGAGCAAAAACAGAGGACCAAGATGTAACGAGCTGATCAAGGAAGAGGTAGAAGTTCGGAGCAACGTGCACTAAATGGTAATGGTCAGAAAGATATTGTCTAACACCGGATCTTGCATATATGCTTGTTTGAAGGTGGTGTTTTCAGTTTTCAAAAATCGCACAGTCTGCTCAAATCGTGATTGCTTTGGAAGGTTTCCAAAAAGATTGAGAAACACTGGATTAGATCTATTTTGAAAATGGAGGTAATCTAAATACAACATAAAATTCTGATGTTGTTTATGCAATTAGCAAAAAAAATTGGGGCTTTATTCAATAATTTAACAAATTCATACAGCACATCGGATAAATATAAATATATATATAATATTTATATATATGTACAATGCAAGTTAACGATTACTTAATTTAGACACATTTTCATTTTTTGGTATTTCCCTTTTTTTTGTGGTTTATTCATTCATTTATTTATATATGTATATTTATATAATATAACTTATGGCAGTTCATGCTTTATCGAAACAAGTTGCACCGCATTAATTTTACTCTGTTTTAAATCGATCGAATAATAATATCATAAATCATCGTCATCGTCTTCATCATCATTTTTATATATAACAACATCCACTATGCTACGAAAAAACTAATTTAACACCCTGTACAATAAAAATACTCAATAGCAGTAAGAACGTGACACAGGTCAAGTAGTAAGTAACAAGGTGAACAGATTACATATTTATATAATTAATAAATAGCGTTTTTTGTTTTGTATTCGAACCGATGCGAAAGGTTGTATAATACATATATAAATCATTACAAACAAGTAGAGAAGTTTTCTTTTATTACTAATTCTTAATTGACTGAATATTATTACTATGCTAAGTTTTGTTAAATTAACGTTTAAGACTTTAGAGAGATCATTTAGTACGGTTTATTTATTTATATATATATATATATATATAAAAACAAAACAAACAATCAGCTGACGTTGTACTTGCTTTACATTATTATGGTCTTTTTTCTCGGTAAGCTTCGCTTAAAAGGTAAGTCTAGGTCGAACGGTACAATGTTGAACGGAAGAGCTCTATCGTTCAGTCACTTAATTATTGTTTAATTTTAATTTATTTAATTAATTATTATATTATTATTATTTTTTGGTGTGTATGTGCATATTATTAATTTTTCTTTCTTGGTAAGCCACTAAAAGTTGAAGCGCGCTCCTTCGTGCTTCTTCGGTCTGCGACTTCGAAATCGGTCTTGGACGGTCTTCCATCAATCTTCGCTGAAGAAATTCGGTGCGTATTCTCCCCATCATCATCATCGTCATCATCATCTTCGTCTTTTTTTTTCAAGTCCTACTCAAGTGATTCTAAAAAAACATCGAGCGCATTAGTACATTTTGGCAGCGTGAAGCTGCTTAGATCCTAAAGAAAAGGGAGGACGTCGTTCGGCCATCTACTTACCGGAATGTGAATACGAGTGAAGAATTGAGGAAGTTGAATGGAGGGATTTTCCGCGGGAGGGGAGAAGAAGTCGAGAAGAGAGAGAAGAATAAAGTAATATATACGGTTTGTATTTTTTTTGTTGGTTTTTTTTTTTGAAATAGGAATGTCGTATATTAAT
>JAFMTC010000287.1:788236-856740 GCA_018845635.1 Nicrophorus orbicollis
CGTGTGGTTCACAGTGTTATCGGTGTCTGTTGTATCAGACACTTTGATGGTACGAGGCGTTTGCAAGTGCGCGTCGTCTCGTACCATCATTCACCGTTTTGTACGACTGAAAATTCTGGAGAGAAAGTGGGCATAGAACAACCCAAGAAAAAAAGAGAAAGAGATAGAAATGGTATGGACAGTGATGTGCTGCTATGGGCTTCTTCATAATCCTTTCCTAAAAATTATTGCTAATATTTATAATGCAATGTAAATGTTCAACTAGAAATATACATTGCACAGTTAATAGAATGTATGTTATCTATGCATAATGATAAATGTAATGTCATATTTAAACTGATGTACAATAATGTGATTGTTGAAGTATTTGAAAAATACCTAGTAAATTATTTGTACTAGGTAAGAGCAGAAGTGTTATTACATTTTCGTTAGCAGCACATCACTGACAAGAGGGGTAATGTTGTCTCACCGATAAAAAGGAAGAAGATGAGTAGACCGAGTTCACGCATACTGGCTTTCAGCGTTCTGCCGAGGATCTGAAGTCCTTTACTGTGTCGACTGAGTTTGAAGATGCGGAAGACTCGCACGAGCCTGATCACCCTGAGGATTGCCAGCGACATGGCTTGGTTGGTGCTCTTGTCCTGCGGCGAGACGGGCGCTCTGAGTATGTGGGCCGTGTCCTCCTCCTCGGCGACGCCGGTGGCCAGAGTGATGAAGTAGGGAATGATGGCGATGATGTCGATGATGTTCATGACGTCCCGGAAGAAGTTGAGCTTGTTTGGGCACGCCAGGAAGCGCACGGACAACTCGAACGTGAACCAGATGATACAAATAGTCTCGATGAGGAAGAACGGGTCCGTGATGTCCGGCACCTCGTCCTCCTCAATCTTGGTGCCGTTGGTCGTGGTGTTGAACACCTTGTAATGTTTGAACTCGGGCAGCGTCTCCAGACAGAAAATAACAATGGACAGAAGTATAACGAACACGGATATGATGGCGACCACGCGCGCCGCCTGCGATGACTCGGGATACTCGAAGAGCAGCCACACGTTGCGCTGGAACTCGTGCGACGGTAACGGCTTTTCCTCCTCCTTGATGAAGCCCTCGTCTTCTCGGAACTTGTTGATCGCCAACTCGCCGAGCTCGTAGAACTTGATCTCCTCAGAGAAGACGTCCAGAGGCACGTTGACGGGCCTTCGTAGACGTCCGCCGCTCTGGTAGTAGTAGAGGATGGCGTCGAAGGAAGGCCTGTTGCGGTCGAAGAAGTACTCATTGCGCAGTGGGTCGAAGTACCGGATCCGACGGGCCGGGTCACCCAGCAACGTGTCCGGGAACTGGTTCAGCGTACGAAGCTGGGTCTCGAACCGGAGGCCGCTCACATTTATCACGACCCTCTCACAGAAGTCGTGGTCGTGCGGGATAGGCTCGAAGTGGGCTACGCCAGTGAACTGGGAGTGGGGGGTGTGCCCGTCCTCTTCCTGGCTGCTGAGCTTGGGCAGCGACCTACAACAACACACATTCCTCATTATAACTTCTGCATTTCTCACTTATTAAAGACTTCAAAATAACATCTTCATTTCATCGCATGCACATCTAATTTTGTCATCACTCATACTTATCTAAAACCTTGTACTTATATCCAAGAACTTTAAAATCCCTAATTCAAATTGGTTCCCAGAAGAAACAAATCAGAACAGCGATAAAAGAAAAAGACTTATGGCCAATAATAAATATTTAATCAAAATGAGGAATCAGGGTACAGGTTATAAACCATAAGCTATATAGTATCACTGATCTGATATTTTGCTATTCTGTTGATACTTGTTCTTAGTAATTCGGTAATCGAACTCACTGAACAAATTAGATCAGAACAAGGAAAAAGGAAAAATCAATAATCATAATAAAAATATTATGAAATCACTGTTCTATTCTTACATAATCTAAATACACACACACAAACACACCAATATTCATATTTACAAACATACATTCAAATATACTCAAACATAAGGCTCATAATCAGCAAATTTCATCATTTAAAAAGAATAGAATTATTCAACACAATTTTTAATAAGATGTTGACTGTATAGCAAGTAATAACGTGTATATTATAGCAAGAATACAAATGAAATTTTATAGTGGATGAACTAAAATGCTTTAGTTATTAACTATAATCTATTAAATATAGAATGTTTAAATCTCCTCGCAAAATTTAAAATGAGAATTTTTAATAATTGTTAAATGTCACTATTTCTAGGATTATGTGAAAAGAATGTCTTATTGCTTCACAAAATCAAAACATTAATTATTATAATAAATTTTCTGATATATATTTTTCTTTATTATAATTGAGAAGTTATTGAAAATGAATATAGGAAGACTGCAATCAACAGTTGTTTTTTTTAGTTTTTTTTAATTATTTTTATTTCTGTCCATGACTGTTGCAATAAATTATTGCAATATTTAAATAGAATATTATCAATTGAATATATCTCAGTATTAAATACCATTAAATAATTGGTATAGAATGAGTAAGATAAATTCATATTCTATACTAATTGTTGATATTTTTATAAATTATTTAGTTTATGTTTAGTTTTTTGGTTGTTTTTAGGATCAAATAGACAAGAGAAGTGGTAGAAGATGATAAAAAGAAACAAACCGAATCCGAATAATGTCAACAACAACAATACCGGTCTGCAGTGGCTTGGTTTTCTGGTGATAAATCGTGCCAGCAAGGCTCGAGCACAAATTCGCAGCAGTAAGTCTCTGTCATAGTGTTCGGAATGCCAAATATCAACTAAAACCGTGCGACCTCGGGCATTTTTACCGGCACATTTTTTAGCGTTTATCTTTCCATTTCAATACCGCACAACATTCTTTTCCCCCGCATCCTTACAAAAAGGACAAAAAAAATGTTAACAATTGGTTCAATTTTATTGTCACAGTACAATACGTGCATAACATTTGTTACGTTCAAAACGCCTTTGTCAATGCAGTTCGAACATACTTTTTGTTTCCATTGCCTTTATGCAATCATATTTTCATTTTTTTCAACTATTGATTATTACTACAGTTATCATTATAAATAATAGTTGGAAGTAGATAATTAATATAGATCGTGATTATTCATTACAAAAATATTAATAATTAATTATACTCTTCATTAGTCACAAATGCGACCAAAGAGTTATATCAACCTAGAAACGAATAAAATATATTTCATTGTTTATTTTATTTTTTTGTAAAGATATATTGTTACAAAAAATGAATAAACTGAAACATATTCAATAATAATAATTAATCCAAACAAGAATAAATCAACATTTACAAAATTGTATTGACTATACGAATTTTCGGATTGTTATAAACAATATATGTAAATAATTAATTATTTCGAAAAATTTAACATTTTTCTCGTTAGATTATATCATATTTTCTTTACTACTAATTTCATAAATAATAAAAAAATATTATTCTATAATATAATTACTATGTGTACATAGTGTACTATGTTCTTGAAATTGGTCAGGGTAGCAAAATGAATCAACATAATAATAGTGTTTTATAACTATATTATGTTAGTGATAAAATATCAATGTATTGTTATTGAAACTCAAAGAACTTATGAATTATACTCATATAATAAATTCTATTTTACGGGAGTGCTATTCTTAAATATATTGTGTATGAAAATAATCTTATAAGGAAGAAAGTATTTTCTAATAAACTAATTTCGAGACATACTCCTTCTTACTGTTCCTTTTGGACAACTTTCTGACTATAGTCGGTGGTACCTCGCTGCCAGGTCCTCCTACTTTAAACATGTGTACCCGAGAGCAAGGAGCATTCAGGTTCCGAAATCACGGTCGACCGGGTTCATGGCAAGTTGATCGCGGTTTGTGCCAATTAGGATCGCACGAAACACGACATTTCCGAGCACCTAATTGGCGTAATCAAACTACCGACCGGTGGAGGAGGAGGAACGATTCGAACACTGACGACAGTTGATAGCAATTGGAGTGACAATGGTCGATGCGTTCGGAAAGGGGCACCACCGATTTATAAATGGATTGTCTTTTTCCGTTTGTCCCCCATTTGTGTGTCGCCGGCTGCGTATCCTTGCCACGACGTCGACCTCTCCGCATGCTTAACACCTTTCTAAGACTTCCCAGCAACCCTTTCAGAACCACGTGCTTATAACAATAATATAATTTCATTAGACGTTTGACCAGTGAAGAATGTACATATATACATATTTTTTATATATTTTAATATTATACACATGTATAATTAACGTGTGCTACGATATCTCGTATCTGGAGATGTCTACTTTGTTGACTTGACTGCATGGGAAGCTTATTAACTAGAAATACCAGATCTTGATATAATTAGTATGATTTGAAACAACATCAATAACACCTTTTAGGTAAATACGGAATGAAACACAGTATTTTTGCTTGAAAAAATAATACCTTCGGGTATTAGAGTTAAATGTATCTAAATAAATATTATTCAAGCAAAAAAGAGAAAAACTTGAAATTAAGATGATAAAACCTATTCGATACCATGGCAAGGATTGCGTATTTCTTTAATGAGAACATAAAACCTGCCTTGATATACAGAATACAGTTACTAGGAAGCACTAGCAGGTCTAAGATAGCAATTGTATAACAATTTCAGTTGAAGAACCTAAGAAGGATTATTAGTGTTCCGTTGTACATTACGAACAGAATTCACGAGGATTTTCAAATGACAACAGTAGAGGAAGATATGAAATACAGTAGCTGAGATTCTAAAGACATTCTTAGCTGTTAATATGCTTGATAATAGTTTAACAACTTATGGACTGAAGCAATCTGATCAGGATCTAGCATTGAGATTCAACAACATGGAAAATTGCCAATGGGCTTTATCCGATAGTATTTTCTCAACTGTTAAATCATTTACTGAATGTCTTCTTACAAAATGGATTGTAAATAAAAATTGATGTAAAAGAAAGGTAATTCGCTGAATCCTGGAGAGCTGCATAGGTTGTTGGGTAGATGGAAATTAATCTGAAAGCCATGCGCGTTGTTAAGCCGGCCGGCTTTTACGGCCGAACTAAACTTTATCATCGAGAAAGCTATTTTGGATAGGCGCTAGAGCGGGAGAGCTATCAGGAACGCAATTAGAAATTTGCGGCACTTTTGGATGTGTGCCAAAACATTGTTATTTTTCTCTCTCTTCTACGCCAGTGTCTCTGGGCGCGCGTGTACTATATAGTACACGTAGCCTGTATGTAGTAGCATCAGCAGCATGTATCTGTGTATAATAGGTTACAGCTCTAAATCTGCTCCACCTCCACAACCTATGCCATGCGTTCGTTCGTTCCATCAGCAACGATGACGTCGTCGGGCCGATGCGGTGAATGGCGCTATGACGTCAACGTAGTCGGAACTGGGTCGTTTGACCCATTGACACATACAGGGGGGCAAAAGGAGCGTCTGTCCTCCCCTCTGTACCCCCTCATGTACATAAGCTACCCCGACGAACAGAAGATGGGATTCGCGAGCGGCGGAGGATGGCGTGTGTCCGCGCGCATTCGATCGATGTGCTCCAAACATCCTCACCAAGAGAAGAACGAACGTCTCTGAAAGATGGATCGCTTGACGCTTTTCTTTCTTGTTTTGTCACCGGTAATGAGCCGATGAATATTTCAGATTTTTGGTGGCCGTCGTCAAAGGGATGGTGATGAACGAGGAACGCAAAGGGTTGCGAAAAATTCAGCCGCAAGGGCTGTTCGTGTGGCGGGACCTATTGCGTGGTAGATCAACTGAATGTGAATGGAAACCACCTTTCTTTCGTATTTTTGCATTATCGTTGACGTTTACTTTTGTAATCAATGCTGCTGAAAATCTTCAAGAAACCGTACAAAAACATACACAAGATTTATACTTCTTTGCATTCCGTTTACCCGCTTCAATTACAAACTTTTTGAGGTTTAATGTATTCTTTTTGCGCAGCACTGCAAAACAAATTTATCCTTGCACTTATAACAGCTGCCATTATGTTTATAATGGTGACCTGTATATTAAGAACATGTAAGAGCAGAACATAATAAAACTGCACAGGAAAGTTCAGAACCCTAATTGGACCATAACAGAACGGTGATCAAACACTTTTGGAACTTGTCTCCTTTTTCAGGTTCTGATCGTCCCTATCCTATTTTTATTAGTTATCTTTTCAATTTATACTCTTAAATGTTTTTGGTTTTCAGGGAACCATTTCTAACTGTTATATCATCTTTAATAATATCTTATGTTTAAAGCACAATTAAATTCCAATAAATGATCAAAGAACCTGTGAACTAACGTTTTTGTAAATTTAGTGTGTTTCATTTGAATACAGTGTATAAAAAGCGAATGTCAATAGTCGATAAACTTATTTTTAGACTTTGGATGATCGTAGAATTGAAACGAGATGAACTAATTTCGCTTTGTGTCAAGTTCAGTGGGAACTAAATTTACATTGCCTATGAGATACTTTGAATCATTGAAATTAGCATCAATAGTATCTAATATAAATCGTACATCGAATTGATCTAAAGTAAGTCATTTCTACCAGTCTATTGACCAATAAATTGGTACTGGTTAATACATATAACAACGGTGAGGTGGAAGATGTTTTGGCGTTTTAAAAATAATCTATGAGCGTACTTTGACTCTAAATAATAATAAGACTGAAAGTTATTTCGCTCTCGGTCTCAAACGGGGGAGAAGAAAACATAAACATTTCCTGCAGCCTCAATAAAAATCCGCAAGTAAATCCTATCCACATACATTTTCTCTGCTATAATTAATTACAGACAAAACATCATCATCTTCTTTATTGTCAGAGAATATTCCATATCATCTGCCAATTTAGATTATTTATTATATTATTGTTATTTTCATTATGAAAGTGACCTAAGAAATATTTCCAAAATTGCAATTTTTGTAATTGTTATTGCAATAAATTTTATTATTATATAAAAAATGAATCGTGAAAAATTGATTATTTAGTCACTATTTTTATTTCAAATAATGTTTATTTTGACACTAACCATTTGTAATCTTTGTAATTTCTGGAAGAAGCAATACAACCTTCTAATGATCTTATTTGTTCCAAACAAAAATTATTCCTCTCCTTTACAGATACCTTTGTCTTTTAAATTTATTTCAAAAGATAGAAATATTTCTTCCCTTCACCCAATTAGTTCAACTTTTCTATATGCACCTTTTTCCAATTCATATTTCCTTCATCCTTTTTTTTTGTAACATTTCAACTTACTTCCTGAGCGGAAATATTTCATATTTTTATTTAATTTATATACTTATATAGAAAATTGTGTTAATTTTAACAATTAATTGATTTTTTCTTCTCTTTTTTTTGATATTATTTTGTATTTCGCCAATAAACGATTCCTTAATATTATAATATTTTAGAAATAGGTAAATATCATTATTAAGTAAATAAAATAAATATAAGGAATTACAAGAAAATATTAAATTACTTCACTTTTTGAAATTATATAAATATTTTTGTTTAAACAAAATTTAAAAAAATAACGGTAATTACTATTATTACCTCTTCATTTGCTTAATATATTTATTTCTAGAATAAAGATTAATGAAGTTAATGTTATAACAAATGTTAATTAATTAATTAATTTTACTATGCATTGAAAATAAAAGTTATAATAATTGTATGATATTCATTCTTTAATTCTGTTAGTGGTTATTGACGTTTGTGGAAAGGTTATTCATTTCTGTTAGTAGATGAGCAAAATATGTTTTATGTATGGGAGAAATGATAAGCACTCTAGGGAATTCAAATTGTATAATAGCCGAAGGAACTTTTTTGCAAATTGCCGGAAAATCGTTATTGTATAATTGGGGAAACAGTTGTTTGTTTTCCTCTGCATGTATGTATATGTACAAATTGTGGAAGGGGGAGGTAGCAGCGATGTATATGTGTGGATCTATTTAGTGGTGTAATAAATAATTCGATTCCACTATGGAGCGATTACAGTTTTATGGGGGGCGCGTCCGTCCGGCCCTTGTAAAATTCGCGTATCGCATCCCCTGCGGGCCTTGTGCTGGGGAGTGGATGGAGGGTGGAGGACGAGGAGGACGACGACGAGGGGTATTCGGCGGTACGAGAAGGGTGGGGTGGTGGGCAGGAGGAGGCGGCGGCGGCGGTTGCTGGGCAGATGACGATATTGAGCAGCACCCCCCGCGCGCGCCGCGACGCCGATCGATCCGAAGCCAAATTTATCGCAACGATGCCTCTTCCTCCGCCACTACGAAGGAATCCACAACACGAGTGTCCTCTCACCTATTTCCATCAATTACTCTACAACAATCCTAACAATATTCTGCAGAACCCTTCGACGGTGGTGCTCACTTCAGCACAACTTTTATATCGTTTCGCCGAGATCTTTCGAGTTTGAACTACTTTCCATTATACCCTCTATTCTCCTCGTGCAAACGCGACAACAAATCCAGAACCTCCCAACCCCCAAAAGCTAAAGAAAAAAAGAAAACCAAGAGATGGGTTTCCGGCTGAAATTTCTGAATCAACATTTTAAATTTGCACAACGATAATTTCCATAATTTTTGCCTGGTTTGCTCGATAATTGGCTCAGTTTTAACGGCGCGACACCCCCTGATTGATCTCCGCCTGCGCTTGCGTCGCGACGCTCTCGCACATGGCCTACTAGACTAATCGAAACAATGTTTCACGCTCGGTGTGAGTGTGCGAGAGAGTGCCCTTTTTTTACTCCAGTTGTTGTAGTTCTCCTTTTTTCGCTTTGTTTTCATTGGGGTCGGCGTTTTTGGTCCAGTTTGCTTTCAATCCAACTTTCGATTGTTTCGGTCTGTTTTTAACCGCCCCACCTCACGAAACGTTTGCATATTTGACGGTGCCTGATTCGGGATTTGAGGAATCCCCGGCTCGGGATCGATTAAGAACGCCGTGATACGAATTAGAAATTTATAGGCTGCGAGTTATGAAGGGAATATCCGAAGATCGGAATTTACTACGCCAATCGCGCTGTGTAGTAAATTGTATATGCATTACGGACTTCCAGTCATGTCGCCCCCTAAATCTGTCATTTATTAACTAACACGGATTTCAACTTCACAAGAGATTAGTGCCTACAAATATGTATAATACTGCGACACGAACGGCCATTTCGGCTTTACGAATTTTGCAATACACGGATGAATACCATTTGGTCTGAATTTTAAATTAACTTCCTGTACAACTAAGAATATAATACACCTAATTCTACACAATATTTTGTATATAACTTAAAGCAGTAATTACTTACTAAGAGAACGTGCATTACTAATGCAGTTGCGTTTCTGCAGTTGCGTTACTAATATATTTTTGTATATACAATAATAAACTATTTATTTTCATTCAAAGTAATTGAATGTACTTAGTAATTTAAACTACCCCAGTTTTAAAATAAACAAATACATAAATTTTCTTTGAAATTTGTTATTTAAACACTGCTAACTAATAACAATTAATAATTATTATTTAATTATTGTAAAATATAGTTTCAGCAATGGCAGCAAGAGTCAAAAAAATCAGTGGTTATTCAAAATATAAAATTTTAAGTATAAAGTATTTAATTTTAAAACTAATTCAATATAATTAATCGATATTTTGATCTAGAAATAGCAATTAATTTATAGTTTCAATATGATTATAACAATTGAAAAATATGTTCCATTTATTTGACAGAATATCTAAATAATAAATATTACATAGAAATAATTGCAAATCTGAATATAATATAGAATTGAGGAACATAACATAACAATTAATTAGTAATTTGAAATATATTTTGTATCTTTATATAATAATATTCATAATAAATAAATTTATTATAATAATACTTATTACAACATTAAGTACAAAAAAATCATTAAAATGAAGAATAAAGAAATAAACAGAAAAAAATATTGAACTATTTATTAGCCAGAAATGTGACTAAAAGGGTAAGAACCTAGTCTCTATTTTCTAGGAATTATTTAAAAATAAATTGAATTGCAAAATTTTACCTTCTCAATCAAAATGTTTATCCTCTTAAGTTAACATAACAATAACTTTAATTTGAGTTCATTATTAGAGATTTACTACAATACTTGAATAACATAAAGTCTAGTTAATTTTGTTAACGTTACTTTAATTGCAAGGGTTCCTTACAATACACCCATACGTCGCTATACGGTCGCTCTTTATACGGCATTTCGCTATAACGGCCCTCTTCAATTAAGACACGTTTTCGATTTACGGCCTACAATGTTTCGCAATAGCAGCAAAAAAAACTTTTCCGATGTCGGTACATCTACATATTGCCAATCTTGCACAAGCGCAATAATTTATTCGTTATACGGCTTTTCGCTTTGCGGCCAAGTTTCGTGGAACGTATCTAGGCCGTAAAGCGAGGTATGGGTGTACACTATTTTATAATTGCAATTTTGATAAATAGTGAGCTTTTGAACAGGAAATTTTATGAATGATTTGCCAACGAAAACCATCCAATTTTTCTTATAAAGATTAATTTTATATAAATACATATAATTAGGTGACCGGATGTTAACTTTACATGTTAGGTCAGAATAGCGAAAAACAGAACATTAATAAAACAGAACAAGTTGTCTATGTAATAGCAGTATGTAATAGTTGATCATTTTTTATTATGTTTATATTATAGAACATATGACATAAAACATGATCTGTTTTTTCGCTGTTGTGTTGCATTCATTAGGACAACATATAATTTATATATTTATTTATGTTTCATTATAAAACACGAAATTATAAAATATTGTTATTATTATTTTGTGTGTGTGGATATGTTTTGTAATAATACAATTACTTCTAAATAAATAAAGATTCTAATTGCGAGTTTACAATTAAACTTTTCTAATAGTATTTACAGCAAACTGTGGTGGTAGTGATGTTCGTAGTACATGTATAAGTTACATGGATGAAATTGTGAGTATCCAACTTTGAAAGAAAATAGGTCTGGTTACGTCAGCATGTTGTATGCGTTGTTGTGGATACTGCCGATGATGGTTGCGGTGAGTGGTGAACTTTACAGAACGAAGCTGTGTGCTTGTGTACGTTTCTGTTGCGTTGTGTTGTCCTGTTTCTGTTTCCATTTCCAATAATTATAGACGACGTTCGAGGGGAAATGGAGGAAGCAGCAGAGTGAGCGCACAGATGGGATGGAAGTGCGGAAGTGCGAGCGAGGAGAAGCATTAATCAATAATGATTATTGTTTATGTTTCGAGCCTTGTATAAAATTAATCCACCTGGACTATTTTAAATATGATCTATAAATGTTCGCTCTGGATGTACGTGGAAATGCGGGCTTTGAAGGACGTCTAGCTGACCATCCATTGTTCCAACGCCATCGCAGACCATTCACACAATTCATGCAGTCTCTTCGTTCTCATTCATTATCCGTTTGCGTTAAAGCCAGACGTGTCCACCAACTACAAATAATTAATTCATTCTGCAATTCCAAAATGCACCGACTTCATTCCAACTGCAATCGTCTCTCCGTAAACGCAAAATTTCCGTACGTTAAACGAATGTACGTTAATCGGATGGTCCTTTTCATGAAACTAAATCAATTTTCAGCGAAAATACAACAGTTCTTAGATAATATTTCTATACATAAAATACAATAAATTTGATTTATTTTTAATTGATATAATAAGATACTAATATACAAGGTCTAACATTAAGACAAATAACAAACGCACCACGGTATACTTCGAACGAAAAATCCACTTGTTTAGCAACATAAATATGGTACGGAGCAGAGAAATTAGAAAGGCTAGTACTAATTACCACCATCGACTGGATAATAACCCAAACCACCTAGCAGCAGGTTTGCATAACACAAATGACCATCAACGGAGGCTCAAGAAATTTAAGTTCTACCAATCAGGTTTTAAAGAACAAATTAAGTAACAAAGTGTAGTGTATATTTTGTTTGTATATAGTGTATAAAGTGTTATACATGAAGAATGGTTGTTAGACCTTTTCTTCAGTTGCCACCTAAACATTAATCAAACTACAATTTAACCATTCATTATCCATTATAAGAACAGATTGCTGTATTTGGAAAACAAAAATTGAATATTCCAAAAATAATAGTAAAGTAATTATGGTTATTACAGAAATGTATTTTCAAATAATTAATGATTTTTTATTGCAAATATAAAAACGCCTACAAATAATTGTATTTAATGTATTACATTTGCTTGGTATAAAAATTCTACCTATTGAACAATTTATTTATATTGAGAAAAGCTAAAATTCTAAAACCTATTTACAACAATATAATCGATGTTTAGAAATAAAAATATACTTTTATTAATTACAAAATGTCTTCATTCTGAATAAATCTCAATATAAATGTATAGTATTTATTATAGAAATGATAACTGTATTATTTTATATATTTAAACAAATACTATTTGCTTAATCTAGTTTATTGAATCATTCATTATAAATTTAATTTATCCAATTAAAAGAAAATTCAAATGTAGAGCAAGTCAATATTAAAATGTACATGTTATTATTAAATTTTAAATTAAATATGGATTTACAAATAGTTTCATCTTCGGGGTAAAGTAAAATTGAATATTCACTTGATTACTTTACAGAATTGTACTGCAAAATATGCAATATATCTTTTATTATGAAATATACATTTTAATAATTCCATATAAAATTCAATTCATATATCTTATTTTGTTCAATATCTGATTTTCTGAAACGTACCACAAATAAATATTTTTTTAATCTGCAATTTCATGATACATCAAGATAAACTTATAAAGGAATTTATCAGTAGTTTTATTAAAGGTTTCTAAAGGTTCAATCTTTTATTATAACTTTGTAAAAGATCACGATTGGAGCAATATTTGATAAGATAGGGGCGAACGTTGAAAATCAATTATTGGAGTGTACTTTGTTTTCATTTCTTTTCATATCAAATACGAACTATTATCTCTTTCTCACTTTTTCAATTAAAGTTTAATTGATGCTTTTGAAAACTCCCTATGTATAATTTATTCTAATTGAGTAAAAGGTCAAGTTTGGTTATGAAAATAGGAGTTTCGATCCTCGTTAATGCAAAAATTACCACTCATCCAGTCGTTTCCTAATTGCATTTTTGATTCCTCCAATATGCATTTGCGAGTGGATTTATGAAGTACTTCACTAGTAATACATATGCATGCGTCTTGGTAGAGACATCATTAAAAATACTCGTGGTACTCAACGCCTTGAGTACTGCAGATACCTTAACTGCTTTTTAAATATAGACATTTATCCGGCATTTTTCTGCATCATATTTGTTTATTTTCCATGTCCACATTTCGTGCGTTACTTTCAAGTGCGCTTTCGTGCACACATCCTTAAGTTATTTACGGCACCCAGTTGATTGTCCTTGCGACGCCATGTTTCAATAACAAAATTATTTACACATACAACTTTAGATTTCATTTAAATCTTGCAGTTTGTTTCTTCAATGATAGTTGTTTTTGTATACACTCAGAATAAACTTTCATAAGATATTGATGAGGCAATCGCAAATCGTTGGTATTCATTTGAAATGAGACGTGTTTCGGGATGAGAACGCCGTAATGTAAACTAGGTTTAAGGCTTTTGAAGTTCGAGCAATAAGCTCCCGGCTGCTTGAACTTTAACTGCATCTCAAATGAATAGTCTTGGCAAAGTTCGGTGTCAGTTTGTGATAGATTAGTCTATTGGGGCGATTTTAATTACTTCTCTCGTTTCCTGCTGCTCAAACTCTAATGCCACTCCTCTTTGTACTATTACTCTCATGTGCATCATTTCTTCATCATCAGTTTTGCTGGAGATTATGAAAGTAGTCTAAGTCAAGAATCTTAGTATTTGTACCTTTGGTTTGATTTAGATTACAGTAATGTAATTACTTCTCTCGTTTCCTGCTGCTCAACCTCTAATGCCACTCCTCTTTGTACTATTACTCTCATGTGCATCATTTCTTCATCATCAGTTTTACTGGAGATTATGAAAGTGGTAGAAGTCAAGAATCTATGTATTTGTACCTTTGGTTTGATTTAGATTACAGTAAGCTAATTACTTCTCTCGTTTCCTGCTGCTCAAACTCTATTGCCACACTCCTCTTTGTACTATTACTCTCATGTGCATCATTTCTTCATCATCAGTTTGCTGGAGATTATGAAAGTGGTCTAAGTCAAGAATCTTTGTATTTGTACCTTTGGTTTGATTAAGATTACAGTAATTTAATTACTTCTCTCGTTTCCTGCTGCTCAAACTCTAATGCCACTCCTCTTGGTACTATTACTCTCATGTGCATCATTTCTTCATCATCAGTTTTGCTGGAGATTATGAAAGTGGTCAAAGTCAAGAATCTTTGTATTTGAACCATTGGTTTGATTTAGATTACAGTAATCTTAAAAAAGAATATTATCAAAATTTTAAAAAGTTAACCGTGTATAATTTCATTCACTTAATGCGTATTTTGACAGTGAACTAAGTTACTTGTACTCTCATTAATTTATGATTAAAATAAATTACATAAAAATCAATAGTAATACTTTTAATTTTGTTTAAACTAACACCTACATTTAAAGGCGATTATGACTTATAGTCTTAGTAATAATCATAAAAATGGCCTAAGTCTTAGACCATTTTCAAAATCATCATTAAATAATATTATTTAATAAAAATACTCTTTATTAGTCACAGTGATCAAAGGGCTTTCTGTATATACAGAACAATACAATATCATATTCGATGAAATTGCAATTATTGGAATGTATTTTGGGAACGGCCAATTCCAAATGGTCCCCTAAGCCTTCGCGTCATCCCCGCATTGCGGGTCATCCCTTTGCGGTAACTACATTACTGCATACGCCCCTAACTAACTCGAGGGGGGTCTAAATCTTTCAAGCATAACGCACGGGGAAAATAGAATAATCCTTGTAAAATTATACTGTAAACAGAGAACATTACCAGCCCAGTACGTGTGAAGATATACAGTGCTCATTAAAGCATAAATTATAAATCATATTATAGTTCTAACATAATTAGTTTCACAATCAAGTCAGTTCTGTTGCTTAATTTAGAAATGCTTCTCAGTGTCATTGTTTAACTTCACATGTTATTTTTACCTTAAAAGTTATATAAAAATTAAATTATAACTCCCTTTTTAATTATATTGTTGTAAATGAATAAGTTTGTAAATCAGAAAGTGACATTGAACATTTTATAGTTCATTATACTTTTTTTTAGCAAAATTTAGTGGACTTTAATGTTTACTTGAAATTTAGGAATTATTTGAAACAATTTGCGGTACTTGATATCAAAGATACAATAAATTGTTTTTATAATCTATCGACAATTGATCATAGGTCTATTTGCTACGTTTTGATAATAAATAGATGTTTTATACCATAACAAAGTGTGTGTCTATTATTATTGGGATGTGATATTTTTTTCTGTAAAATAGTGAAAAATTTGATCAAATGTGGCAAACATATTGACAATAATATGATTTTGGAAAGTAGCCTTAACATTGTTGAGTAAGTACATAATTAACTTAGTTGTAGAAGTTTGTGTTCCTTGTAAGGTTTACAGAGATGCTACGGCTTTCTCGAAATGCTGTGAAAATGTTATTTGATTACAACTTTTGTAACTAAACATAGTGCAAATTAATGATAAATTTACTTTAAGTTTAGTAATAATATTATCTCAAGTTATCACGAGAAAATAACTTTCATCCCAAATGAAACAGAACATGTAGAAGCAGAACAGTAGCCAAGGATAATGGGACAAAAAGTACAAAAGACAGGACTAACAAAATAAATAAAAATACGGTTCGTTAATAATCATAATAAAAAATAAAAATCTTGAAGCATAAACCAACAGCTATAGACACATTTTATGTTTTGTCACTGTTCTCATACATCATCGTATATCGCAACAACTATTGATATTTTATAACATAAAGTTAAAGTCGTGTCTAAAGGAAATAAATATTTTGAAATAAAATACAAAAATAATGAATTAATAATTTCCTTGCAAATGAATGTTTATAGCTGTTATTGCTAAATATAGGAGAATTTAAAGATAAAGTTCACTTTAAATTTAGTAATAATACGAATTTATATAATAATTTGCGAATTTTATAATTTTACAAGTATCTGTTTTTCAATTCTGTTAAAATTCGTGACTAAAGTATTAGATGATTTTTTTGTAAAACTGTAAAAACAATATTATCAATAATTTCATGATCAAATGTGACATGATGTTCAATGATTTCTATTTGATTTAGGAAAGTAATCTTAAAGTAATTAGATTTAGATTAGATTTACAAATGTGGCGTAACTTAGCAGAAATTAATGATAATGTTCACTTTAAGTTTAGTAACAGTACGCTGCAGTTTATGTTATTACGAGAAAATAATTTAAGTATCTTATGCTTTTACTTTCATCTTTATTTCAATTAAATTAAGCTTTGTATTTAAAGCATACTATTTAGATAAAATTTTATGTAAAATTGTGAAATAATTATTGATAATTTCTTTAGAAATCTTCTTTTGTTCAAATGTCATATATAAGGACTTAAATTAGGTTTACAAATAGAGAAACTATGCTTATTACGAAATGCAATGAGAATGTAATGTTCACTTTAAGATTAGTAAAAGTGCATTGTTTCTATAATAAGCATCGTTATTTAAATTAAGTTAAGCTTCATGTCTAAAGCATATGGATTTGTTTGTAAAATTGTGAAAAATTTGTTGATCATCACAAATTGCCATTTCATTCAGGAAAGTAGACTTACAGTAATTGCATAATTAATAAAAATGCTATAATTATTACAAAATGTAGTGAGAATCTTTATAACTGCAGAAGCTAATGATAATGTTCATCTTAAATTTAGTAACAGTATGAATTTAAGTTAACACGAGTAAATAAATAACTTGCTGTTTCTTTCATTCAATTAATTTAAGCTTTGTGTTCAAAGTATACAATTTGGATGGATTTTTTTTTGGAAAATAAGAGAGTATCTAACGTCATTGCACAATTGCAAAATTCATTTGGTTGTTGAAGCATATGTTGGGTTTGCAAATAGAGATGCTGCACGACTATTACGAAACGCGGTGAGAATAATGTCAAGTTTGTTTGTCGGGATTAGATGTTTCTTGTTTTGTAAAGTATATAAACGATAATAAGATGAAACGATAATAAAGTCATGGTTCTGACACATTCGTAGGTGCTGTCGTTGTACATACTAAATTTATTTTGTAAGTCGGGTGGATGTGAAAAGATAAATTTGGTCCACGTGCCCGTGCGAAATGCACGTGTTCCACGGGCCGGAGGAGCTTGCGTCGAGGGGTTGGTCGGATGAGGGAGAGAGAGAGATGTATTTTTATATATATATATATAAATATAAAGGGAGGAAGAGCGAGAGAAAGAGAGATGTTGGGGGCGGTGGACTCGCCCCCTCGGAGCTTTTTCGCCGGTGGAAAATCGATGAGACGCCGCCGCTTCCTCCGACGGTTGCGTAACCGCGAGCTTTTCAGATGACCCCCACGACCAATACGGGTGTGTACCTAATCCACATTCACACAGCTCTACACGTATAAATCCATCTGTACGTGTACACTCAAACCCATGCACACGCAGCCTACTTCAATGTTTCCGAACGTCCTTAAAGCCCACGTTAAAAATAAATCCGACGGACCGATATAATCATTTCGGACGCCAATATTTCCGATTGAAAACAAAACAAATGACGTGCAATTCGCTCGTTATTACAACAATCAGGAAGGAAAAGGCCACACTCTGCACGGACTAATTACCAATTAAATTCTGATCGTAATTATGTTGTTGCCGAACGCTTGATTATACTGTTTTTCGTGTTCACCAAACAGTGACGCTTTGTTCCCAATTTGATATCGTTTGCAGACTTTTCAATCATTTTTATAACTTCATTGCCACAACATTTACATTGCAGATCAATATTTTTGCATAATTTCTATTTTTATAATGCATTTGAAATCAATCAGCTGAAAGACCGCGTTTTATCTTAATTCGCTGCCAATTGCAGACTTTTCAATTGTTTTCACTATCCCATGAAGCAAACATTAATATTATATTAACAATGTTTTTTAAAACTTTCTAATTTCAGTGGAGATTTTAATCTAATCTATCGAAATTAAAACTTTTGTTCAAATTGAAATAGACTGTATTTATCAAAAACACGTAATTTTTCCAAATGAAACATAGCTAAAATGTATGAACAATTAACAAAAAACAGGAAAATAAGACCTAAATGAACGGTCAATAGCTCTTTACAACAGTTATTTTATTAGATTTGTTTCATTATTATAATTGTTCTATAAATATCTTTTGTTTCTATCTGTTCGAGATTATTGTAATGAATATTATTGTTAAAACCTAATTATGTTTGTATTTATCACTTTTCCCACATAAATAACTACATTTTTTTAGTAGCAAATTGGAAAAGTATATAACACTTACTTTTTATTAAATTATTAACAAATTAAAAGATTCCAACATTTCAACGTTTTCTATTATTTATATTAATTTCTTCAAAACTTTCTAGTCAATAAATTATATTTATTATTATTTAAAAATTTTAATTGAAAATAAATCTTCTCTTAGTGGAATGGTTAGGTCTCAACTTGAGAAATTGTGGAACGAATCTCAGTCGAACCAGGTCCTCTTTACGAACCAAAACCCTATAGAAATATGTAGTAGCAGTTTTAGGGATAGCACCATTTACATAGAGAAGGGAACTAGTGGAATCGCAGCCCATCATAAAAAAAAAACTATTGCAAAAATTTACAAACTTGAAAATGTCAAACTGCTATAATAACAAAATAAAAAATAATGGAAACACTTAGGTCTTTAGCCATTTATACGACCAAAGGGCTACTGACCTAAGTATTTCCACTATTTGGTTTGGTGTTTAATAAAGATTGTTATTATTATTACAAAAAAATCTAATTAATTGGCAATTTAAATGAAATTTATTTTTATTATAATCATTTTAGAAGTTAATTCAATGTCGATTAATTAATATACGTTGCATATTTTAATTCAAGGTTTTCTATCAAATCTCAAAATATTTGAACGCATGATTTAGAGTCACGTGTCATAAAACATCAAATTACGAGTGGAAAGTCGAAATGTGTGAACGACTTCGATGCACCAGCCGTTGGCCATAATCCAAAGTATTTGTGCCAAAAATGTTGTATTTCAATTAAGAAAAATAAGAAAAAAATCTGATGTGAGAGTACCATAAAAGTTGAATGGGTTATAAACGAAGACTGTCTTATTCGATTGAAGGGACAAAGAGCCTGACGTCAAATTTGACAAGGGTGTCATGACCGTTGGTTTTAGTCAAAATCGCCTTCGGTACGTCAACTTTTGGCCGTGGATTCAAATAAACGTGCCAAAAAATTTAAAATTTTTGGTGACCATAGAAATTATGAATGAGAATCTAATATAAGAAGAAAATATATTATTCTTGGAACGTGGCACTATTTTAAAACATTAAAAAAATTGTAATGTATTTGACCACTTTTTCTTATATTTAATATTTTAATGAATATAATCCGTTTTAAATATTCTTTAACTTAGTTCTCAAGCAAAACTACAATTAGGTAAAGTGTACGTTATTCGAACATTTGTTTGTTATCCGAACAAACAACGATTTTTTTGCATGATTTATTAAATTTATGAACTGTTTATTAATCGATCACCCACTATATTTAAATATCAATTTAAAATACTTCTGAATTATTTTCAGCTGTGATTTGATTAGAATAATGAAGAATACCTACTTGAAATAATTATATAAAGTGTTCTTTAATAATATTAAAAAATGTATTTGTCACATACAATTGATGATCGGTTAACGAACATAACTTGTTCAAATTGTTCGTTAACCGAATAACCATACTTAGTTCTAAAAAATAACAACAATAGGTTGTTAAAGTGTACGTTATTCGAACAATTGTTTGTTTTGCATGTTAATTTTAACAAATACATTTCATATCTTCTTAATTATTTCCTGCTGAGATTTATGTGGAAATAATTAAGAACAAATACTTGAAATAATTATATAAAGTGTTGTTTCATTTAAATTTTAGAAAATGAACATTGAGAAATATGAATACAAATAGTTATTTTTTAAGTTTATATAACATCAGCAGTTATTTTCCGTTGGCTTTTCGATCTGGGTAAACGCAATGCAGATGCAACATTACTATATTCTGCACATTCAGAAAAAAAATAATAAAAGTGCGTACACACTCGGCGATATTTGGCATGAATTCAGGTCTAAGAAAAGCCTCGTGTTTTCGAAAGCGAACGGTTTGTTATTGCATCGAACGTTTTCCTTGTGGCCTCAACATCGATTTGCAAACGATTTCATTAATGAAATACCAAAGGGAAACTTAAAATATAGCGCACAGCGATTTACTCGCACCTGAAACTAATCACCTCTCCACTCTCAGCGCATTCATTTGATCTAAAATTCTTGATTAAGAATTTTTGCCATAAATTATTAATCCAATTAAGAAAACGATGCTCACTTAATGAACATATGTATTCATTACAAGGAAAAGTCGTTATTACCTAATTTATAAATTATATGGGACACAATGTAAATATAAACACGGAATGTATTTTTGGAGTTTTATTCCAGTTCGGAATTCCGAAAATAGGTCCGAAAATCAGCTGTTGGTGTTAAAGATAAATTTCGTGTCCATTTCACATGCTTTTATTTTTCGTGCGCCACCGACGCGCACGCAGATGGGAATCGTGTCTCTGCATCATCATTCCAATGCACATTTTGCTTTATTGCAGTTTCATCAATCTTCTTGGAATAGTCTCGAGGTCGGATGGTAACAATAAGAAGAAAGTGCGGAGAACATTGCAGAACGGAGATGCACGGCTCGCAATTTGAGAGTTCATTAAATTTAATTAATCTGTAAACCGAATTATTTCCGTTTCCTGCCCTTGTATATATTTTTCATCTCGTTCTTGGCTCATTTCCATCCTGCAGTCAAGCAAAATATACTAACTGCACGTTAATATCTTCTTTTTAAATTATAATATTAGTTTTATAATAACACTGCTCAAGGCGAATCAAATCATTAAAACTTTACATTTTATTGTTTCACAAGATGTTAAATTACATAATATTATACTCTCTTAATACAATAACTTTATAAGATTTGAAATCAATAATCAATTTACTGTAACAAAGCAAGATACTTTGCAAGCGATTAACAGGAAATATATTCAACATATTGTTTACCTAATTAGAGCAAAAATTAACATAATTATTTGAGAAAAGGAAATTATTTATCTTTCTTAGAAATACCTATTGATTTACATAATAAATTAAACTGATTTATAATCATGAAATAAATTATCAAAAACAATTAATTTGAGAAAATCTATACTAAATTATATGCACTCTCATAAAATATACTTAATAAATTTTCTTTACATCATAAATATGTATACTTCTATTATTATAGTAATAATAAAGTATATTCTCGAGCGGTGCAAAGATATACGAATGCGAAAATTGTTTATATTCTTCTACAAGTTGAAGACAACGAGCCTATAAAACACTTAACTGGGTTAGCCGGAATACCTTGATCTAAATCGACCAGAGTTTCTATAAGACAATAAAAATATCAGAGATGTGCGTTGATGTTTTAATTTATATGTGAAGAAAGGTACAGAGAAAAGATTATAAACACCCGATTTATCGCCCTGCTTTATTTCTTTACTATTCATTAGAATTCAGCAGTAATTATGAGATAAATATCTAATTTATTTATGTAAGATTCCAAAGAAATACTAGTTGTAAAACACTTTTGCTACAGATTATAAAAGGAGATTGTTCATGGCATTAACATTGGATTTCAAAAGAATAGTTATCAATGAAGGTATTGGATTATAGTGAAAACTATGTTTTCAGGTCTTTTTAAAATAGTTTCAGGAAGTTCAAAATAACTATAAGAATTGAGTACTAATGTGATATATCATTTCATATATCGATAAAAATAGTGAAAGGGTATAATAACATAAATATTTAAAGACTAACAAAAGTTTCTCTTAAAGTAATCATATTTTTTAATAGTTGAATTGCAAATGAAACTTATTTACGTTCGTTATTTTAACTCATTTAAAAAACAAAATGTAATCAAATATTTGAAGTAGTAATAGAAGTAACTATTTAAAACTTAGAGAGAGGAATCAATACATTGAAAATTGTGAAGAGAACTGCAAAATATTATTTGGTTGTTAAAGTGCACTTTGCATATTTTTTATGGTAGATTATATATCATATAGAATTTTAAAAAATGCATTAGTATTGTAATCTTTCACATTCTGACAATAAACAAATATATTTGACATTTGAAGCAAAAAAGTGAAAGAAATAAACTACTAAAAATTAAATGGTGTGATTTTCCATCGAAAATCTTTCAAAGTTATAAATTAGCTAGAGTTTCTCAGTGATAATTTCATGTGGTGTAGATATATGAAACGATATAAAATTATAATAATGAACAAAGTTTTCACTTAAACTAATTTTTGAGTAATTGAATTGAAGATGAACGTTATATAAAAATTAATGAAAATATAATCAAATAACTTAAGTAGTAATCTCAGTTTTGAATAGTGAACAATGGATTGAGGAATCAATAAAGTGGAATTTAGAAATTGGAAACTATTCAAACTTCGATAATAAAGGTATTGAAAATGTAATTAACCGTATCAATGCAGAACGTTGGCAGATAAGAAATGAAGTTGGATTTTGATAGAGACAAAGTATCGGAGGGTTCGACCTGCAAAAGTTTGGCCGTTGATATTCCTGGTATTTACAAGGGGGAGCAAACGGAATTAACAATCGGCAGTTCGAAATTTATGGGATTAGGAAATACGTTAAGAAAAGAAGTGAAAACAGTGGCTGAGTGGCTGAGTTTAGGTTTATTAGGTCTATGTTTCTAAAAAACTCGTTGTCGTCGTCAGGGTAAAATAAGTGCAAGTCCGGATAAACGTAGCAGTTTAGAAATAGAGTAGAACCTTGCTTAACGAGCAAAATAAATTGTAACAAAAATGACTCGCTTAACGAACGACGTTTCGCATAAGAAGTGACGAGAAGAAGAGAAGTCGCGTCATCAAAGATGTATTTTAAATTACATTAGTTTATATGGGCAAAAGTGTTTCAAAAATTCGAGTAAAAATCCGATTCTGGAACGGATTATACTCGTTAAGCGAAATTCCACTGCATTTTAAAGCTGTTTCAATAAGTGAAGATGATTCATCAAGTTTTGGGTCTAAAAAGAATAAAATCGAGGAATCGATGGATGATGAGGATGGATCCAGACCACCTTACTTTCATCATGATCTCAACCATTAGCAAACTTGGGCTTCTTGCTCTTAAAATGTCCGCCTAGGTGAAGGAGTGAAGCGTGAGAAGTGTCGGAGAATCTCGTGTGTCTGAGGGACTTACAAACATAACCTCTGGCATTTCGTCGCAGCACGCATCGATCCGCCCCCGCACTCAGCACACGCGGATCCCGCATTCTGCCTCCTCCAATATATATGTGCACATATATATATAAATATATATGTATGTATCTATATATAGGTGGAGTAGCGAGGTGGTTGAAGAGAGAAGAATGGAGAAGGCTTTGCCTCAACTTCGTTGTGCCATGTCAAAGTAAAGGCAGAAGCAGCGGCAGCAGTTGTAGTAGTAGCAGTGGTGATGTTAGTAGTAGTAGGCAGCAGTAGTCTAGATACAAATGCTCTCGACTTTGCTCCACTCCTAAAACCGGGTGCCATTGTTGTTTAGTGCCGCTAGGGAGGAGGAGGAGGAGGAGGACGAGGAGGTCGGAATCCATTCGAACTGCCGCCTCTCCAAAATGCACTAGTTACAATCAATCGTATCTATCCCTATGGCTCCGCATGCGAAGAATCACGCTTTCAGATCTATCGCATTTAGTTGCAGAACTGGAGGACCATTTAGGCCTCGCGGGAAATCTATACACAGATTTGTTGTGTCCAACAAAAAAAAAACTGCAGATTTTTCACACGACGATGGAATAAATATTGCACAAACACATACACTTTACCTCTTCGATCAATAAATATCTTGGATGGAAATATTGGCGAACGACCAAAAAACAACTTCAACCTATTACACATTGGCCCGTCGAAAAAAAGAAGAAGAAGAAGACGAGAATTCTCCGAGAAGTGGAAAACAAACAAAATGTAAGCAGAACAAAAAGACTGGAGAACCTCTTCGACCTCTGACACGTAAACACGACTTAAAATAAATGCAGATTTCGAAATATTTAATTAATCATTTCGGGCAAGATTGATGGAAATAGACAGAGAGCAAGGCCAAGTTTTCAATAACAAAATTGTCTTTTTTTCTGCTTCAATCCGCAAAAGTATTTCGCAATATCCAACCTTCAGTATTTTCATTACTAACCTTGACTTTAACCTTTAATATGAAAGTGATAATCTAATAGTTATGAATCTTGAAAATATTTTTTTGAACTTTATTACATATACTGTACATATTTATTAAATAGAAATGGATTTCAACAGTCAAAATTTAGCATTAGTAAAATTGTTATTAAGTATTAGTTCATTTAATTATTAAGTTAGTAACCTTGACTTTAACCTGTAATATATAGTTATAATATTATTCAAAATCAATATTGAAATTATATTTTTGAACTTTACTGTGTAAATATAATGAGATATTCTTATTAAATATATACTATAATTAAGTTAAAATTATATCTAAAACAATTATAATGCAATAAAACACTTAAGTAAAGTAGTTGTGTCAGTGTAGAGTACACATGACGTAGGATATATAATTTTGAAAAATATACTTATTGTATGCAAATATCTTCAAAACACTTTTTATAGCTTGTTTAATATAAATATTCAGAAAAATACGTTCCTCCTGTTATTGGCGAAAACATATTTATTACTTTAATTTAAACTTAAAAGATTCAAGATATATTTCATGCTTAAAATAATATGAGAAAGGTTGAATGATTTACTAATATAGTAATAAATTAAGTATGTTTACTAACAAAGTTGATTTACATCATATCGAAAATTTTATTGTTTCTAAATGATTTGCTTCTAAATTTTCTATACATTTCTTAAATATAAATAAATAAATTGTGTTAATAGAATAATTATATTTATGTAATAATAATTCTTTTAATTATACACTCATTGTAATTTATAGTTGTTAAATAGATGTGAAAAGAGATAGTTTGACTTGAAGAAAAAAAATGTATCGGAAGGTTGAATGAGGTTCAAACCAAATTTCAGTTGAATATTTTTGGTTAATCATGATTGACATGCTCTGATTGACGGTTTCTATATTACGCACTAACACGATTTTTTTTTTCATATACAAAAGCGAGATTTAAAACTAGACAATTTAAAAATAACTGATTTTTTTAAAATAATAATTCAAGTTTTGATGAAATCAGATGATTGTACCTGCACTTGCATTGCACTGTATTGCGTTTTACGTTAAAATTGTTCAACTTGTATTTCGCAAACTATAAACGGAATATTAATTATACCGACATGCAATTAAAAGTTGAAACAGTTGTTTTCTACCAAAATTTTGATGTGAGTCGCTGAAAGTTCAAGCACGAACATATTAAAAACGGCAACATGAAGTAGGTTATTATACAATTAGTGCACGTTATGAATACATGAAATGTAATGCAATTACTGAAAAGTATATTTTTATAAAATTGCTAAAATAACTAACTTTTGTTTTCACAACTGTTCATACCAAGAAGTATACATTTAATTGGAAATATATTGATGAGATTTAAATATTTCCAAGAGATACATTATAAATAAATTTCCCGTTACTATGAAAAATACAAATTTCAGAGAATGTTTCAGGTTAAGAAAACACAAGTCTGATGTTGCCAAAACTAGGAAATAGCAACGGGAAATTCCTTAGTATATTTTTAAAATTGTTGTATTTGTTATATAATATTGAAATTAAAATAATTATTATTTTATTGTTTAAGTGTAAATTAATTTGTATCGTTCAATTAAGTTAAATTGCAAGAGAATGGAAGAAACAAGTCAATCAGTGTTGCTTTTAGTTGAAGTAGATAATTAATGATGCGTTGGAAACATGGGGCTCCCCGTCTGGTATCAGCGACTCGAAAATTACACCTCAATTACTTACAGTTGTTCCTATTCTAATGGACTTGATGAAAATATGCTGGTAATGCCCTGCTCATTCACCGAAGATGCAAATGCACCTCAACATCACATTCTCTCTTCTCAAGTATATCCACCGGATGCCGTCTCATCCAAACCCATTCCCCGTGACGGACGTTCCATTAAGCTAAGATAGTTACTCACCTGAAACAAAGAGAAACGCAATAATCAATAAAAGACGTAATAATGACGATGACGATGCGGACTAATCGTGGGAGCATTTATAATTCTATGAGTGTGAAATGAAAAACTCAACGTGCCGTGTTTCTTTGTGTACGTTCCCCCCTCGTGTGTTTCAATTTCGAATCCATCCATTAACCGAATTGTTTATGAAACCGAAATAAAGTTGGCCCGTTGTTCGCGATCGTAAACATTCCAAAATGCATAAAACCCGGATAATCGAAATCTCGATTTGTAATGTATGTGTGTGCGTTTTGTGTAAGTTGGAATCATAACAAATTCCGAAGTCTCGTGCATTGAGAGACACGTCAGAGGAAAAGTAATGGAAGGTGGAGCAGACGTGAAATTGGGGCGAGAAGAGATAGCGCGGCAGAGAATAAATGTATGATATCCGAAAAGTTTTATGAAATCTGGATTATATAGTTAGCTGTAGGTAAAGTGGAGTAAAGTTCGGGTTTAGTTTGAATTATGTTCCATTTTTCATACACGTACAAAGTATATTGACTATGTAATTGCTAGTAAAAAGGATTGAACTTAATAATGTTCACTATTGCTATTTGGTGCATTTCTATTTCATATTTTTTAGGTCAGACTTAGCTAAAAAAAAGGCCAAGAAAAATGTATATGTAAGAATTATGATTAATGTTATTAATATTTATTTTGTTATGAAACTTAAATAATTATTCATACAATAATATTTATTGGCCAGTAAAACACTATAATATTCTATATATAAATAATGAAATAAATTAAAAAGACGCAATTTTAAATCAACAAAATAATGATAATAATAACCATAATGCCAAAGACCTATTGACCTTGGTCTTTCCGCCTATTAATTAGACATTGAATGGAGTATAATCATGACAAAAAAAAGAAACCAGATAGAAAATACTATATGAAATTATACAGGAAAAGAAAATAGCCACTGGAATGAAGTGAGTACATAATTATAGGGATAACAGTATAGGGATTGATAGCTTTTGATGGATACAAAATTTGGAGAGAGAGAGGGGATAAATTTGAGATGAATTTAAGGGAAAGGTATCTATCGAGGAGAGGAACAATTTTGGTTTATGTAGAGGTCATTCGAATAGCTATGAAGTGAAATGTTACGGAGAGATTTTTTAAGAAGATGGCATTGGAAGAGAAAGAAGAAACTACAAGGGATTAGATGGCAGATGGTTTTATAAATGATGTGAATGTTTTGTATTAGATGGATATTTCAGAACTACGGATTGTTAAGGATCAGAAATGGTCTTGATTTTAGACTTGAGTGGAATGGGAGTTTACTTAAGTAATATTAAATGAATATCTTAAAACTTCAAGATTCATATATTTCTTTAAACCATGAAATAGAAGAGGTAACTGAAATATATGTTTAGCTTCTAATGAGTTTTATGAAACATTGTTGTCTAGTTTTTATTTTTATTAAATTAACTTAAGATAATTAATTACTGTAAGATAAATATATTCACTTTTTTAGCAAGTAAATTTAGTGTACAAGTTTTACTTTTAATTACATTAATTGATTTGTAATTAATTAACTTTAATAATTCCAAGAATACTTGACAAGTTTAATGTATGAATTGAATTGAAATTAGTTTCATTATTGCGTTTTCTAAAAATTGATAATACGTTTTCATAATAAATAGTTTGGAAACGGATTATTATAATTTTATAACAATCCTCAATTAAGTAATTTCAAATTATGATGAAATTGCGATGAAAAGGATTTTCCTAATGGAAGTACTAATTGGAATTCAATTAAGTAATTTGAAAGGTTTTCATTTTAATGAATGAAAATTTATATACTTTTCAACTTATTTCTTTCGAGACGTGACTTAGATCCAATTTATGTATTTCGTAATTTATTATTATTGTATAATTACTGACTAAATTAACTAATTACTTTATTTATATTTAGATATTACGCTATAATGTTTATGTACTTCACTGGTTTGTAATTTTCTGTGTATTTCCCCGATTCTCATAATTCTTCCTGATTTTTGTTCGACAATTAGAGGAATGCTTCCGAAAAAAATGGAATAGATATGAAACTTTCAAATTTAATTTATTTTTTTAATAAAAACTTTTCATAATTTATCATTACAAAATTAAATTTATAATAAAATTATTATGTATTATATTGTATCAATAAACAAAATAATTTGCTGATTTTTTACTAATGTGATGAACCTTTTTTAAATATGGGTTCATTTAATGCCCCGGATGCTGAAAAAATAATAATGAAACTGTAAGAAAGAAAAACCACAACAATACTTAAATTGTATTAAAGTGAAATTAGGTTATTTCTGTATTTCTAATTAACAAGAGTTATATAAATACGATGGTCTAAGGTGTTTTTATTAATTTAATCCGTTGAATCAATGATGTAGTTCGAATGTTGTTATTGAGTTACGTTTTTCTTATCTTAGATTTGTTGGATCTATCGATCTATGTTTAGCTTCTTGAAAGTTTTATTAAACATTGTTTTCTAATAAAGTAACAACCCTGAATAAGGAAGTATGTTATATGTTATTTCATAAATTTTATTATTTTTCATGTATGTAAAATCTAACCATATACCTAACACAGTCAATATGGGTTCGTTTTACGTCGATGATATATGTATATATATACTAAAGTATAATGTTCTACGAAACTGCGTTAAACGAGATCATCTCATCATATAAATAATGGTGGCAACAAATGTTTGAAACAGTAAAAATACGTTTGTGTTAGACCGTAAATAAAAAGCAATGCAGATACATGACTTGGGATTTCGAGGAAACCCAACGCTTGGTGAAATTTTCGGGGAGTCACCAGAATTCCTACAAAACCGCGTTAAACCGAAACAGCGTTAATAGGGGTATTACTGTACTTGATAATAAAGTTATTGTAAAAAATAAAAACCCATAATAATTGCTAATTTGTATTAAAGTGGGATTAGGTTGTAATCCTAATGCAGATTAGTATTGTAAATATGATGGTAAAAGGTGTGTTTCCAAGGATTAGCAGGGAATCCGCTGAATCGATTAACTACATCCGTTTAAGTTATTAAGTTTCGTACTTCTTATCCTAGTTTTGTTTGAACTGTCAATCTGATACGTTTAGTTGATGCAAGTTAATTAAGTACATTGAAAGTATTACATGAAAAGTAAACGTGAATTTGCTAAAATGGATCGTCGGAATTGGTGATGCAAAAACAAAATGGAGCGGTTTTTCCGCATCGGATACTTCCGCAATGCCAGTTTGTTAATATAAACACGAGTTTGCTTGTGCATGTGCAAGTGTATTGGATTGATCAAAGGGATGGAACGTAATGGAGCGGTTTGCATGTACACGTGAGTACGCGAAATGTGTGTGTGTGTGTGTCTGGTTGCGTAACCGGGGGTTGGAAAATTCGGACAGTTCATTGATCCGTGCGTGTACGCCGCGTGCGTAAAGCTAGGGTCGGGGGGCGGAGACGGCGGCTACGGCTGTGGAAAACCCGGGGGCGAGTAGACCCAACCCCGTTTTCGGGGGTCGGAGAAAACGCAGCCGCCGCCACCGCTTTCGATTCCACCGCAAAGATACTAACGTCGACACACAAAGGCATCGATTCGCGGAGGAGGAAACAAAACAAAATCCCGATCGAAGCCAACACCAATACCACAGTACAACAGATAACTCTATTTATTCTTCTCCTTCTCTCATCCGCATTGACTTTCAGTTAGTTTGTTATGTCGTGGTGGATGCATTATTAAGAACCTTCGTATTTTGAACCAAAGATTTAACGGTTGTAATACCATAGGTAGGGTCGAACAATCCGGCCTATCCAAACCGACAAGCATCTGGACATCTATGCCGTGAATCCCGAATATCCCGCCTCACGAGTCATGAGTATGTGCGATTGAAGTAGGTCAAGCATGCTTCGTCCTGCATCATAAGTTCTGATACGGAAGGGATTTTAAACTGAGAAATTTCTCGAAGGAATTAAGCAGTAAAGCTCGGGTGTTTATATCGAGCCGTCGCAACGTGGAGGCGGCAACGGCGGTGGCAGAGGGCACATCCTTATGTAACTTGGCGGAAACGAGGCAGCAGCGCCGCCGCTGCCACCGCCACCGCCCCCTTTCCGAAATTACTAGCATTGCCGGTCGTTTTGGATACAAATTGCATCCTCCGCAAAACGAACAAGGAAGGGCACGAATAAGAAACAGCAACAAGGCAAAAGCAAACTTGGAAGACAACAGCGTTCTCTCCAATGTGTGTGTATATACGTATATAGAAACTCGTTGCACAAGATGCTTCTTTATGTAGTCCATAGACTGTAATCACTGTAATTACTACGAGCAACTGTGCTGGCCTGGTGTTCCATGTTCCATTCCGTTCGCTCGCCTCTTTTTCAACCACTTTGTCTTCAGATGCAAGCTCGAGAGTTAATAACGCGAGATTACGCAAGATTATAATTATTAAATTTATTATTAGCCTTGAAAAGCGCCAACCACGCAGATAATGTTGTTGTATTATTCATATTAAAATTTTCTTGAGTTGCAACCGCTTCGAACTTTTCGGATTAAGGGAACCCCCTTTTTCCACGTTCAAAATAAACTTTTAATTATTAAAATAAATCTTAAAAGCATAAAGTATTAAACATTGCTCTTATAAATACATCACATTTTTATTATAAGAATTATATAATTTTTTAACATAAACTTTCGTATTGTAATTATAATACTCTTAACATAAAGACAGAATATTTTTATTTTTCTTTTCTTTTGAATTTCTTTAATTTTTTACTGCATTGACTTTACTTTGTAGTTGTTGTTGCAATAAATGTTATTATTATATAAATCTAATTTAACAAACATATAAAAAAGTGATGTTGACATTTCAAATACAAACTGAAAATTTAACTTCGAAAAAGCGTATTTTATATTTAGTTTTTTTTTACATTCACGAGTGTCTGGTTGGATATGAGTGATTACATAAATTAAAGAGAAGCATTTAGGAAATAATACGATCCTATGAAAATAATTGTACCTCTCCTCAATTTCGAGTAATTCGGAATCAAAGTTTTGATTTTCTCGACATACAAGAAAGACTAATTTATGATGATATTCAAATAATTATATAATAATCAAATTTTCTTTTTATTTCTCAATCACAGATGAATTTAAAAAGAAGTGTAGACACGAAACGAAATGAATGCATTGTTTATACCAAATTGTATATTTTATAATATCGCATTGTTTGATCAATATAAAGCCTTTTAATTCCTTTAAAGAATAATTAATATTTTACTTAAGAAATAAATATCTGAATGTTTTCGTGGAACAATAATAAGATACATTTCAATGTAAATTTTCAACAATTACAACCTAATTCATTATGTTTAAAATAAACGTATATTAAATTTATATAATTGTAATTTATAATCAAATATAAGATAATTTATATAGGAATTATTTATAGTAATATTGACTATTTTATATCTAATATATATTCCATTTATAACATTATTAAATATAGAATTACAAAAGCTAATAATGCTCATTGACGTATTTAATTGATGAAAATATTTTGCATAAAATTATTTAACATTTTTAAATAATATTTAAATTATAAACTGTATGTATTATAAATAAGACAAAGTTTCCTAACTATCTTCTTATAAAATTAAATGTGAATAAAATTAATATAAAAGAAGTGAATACATATTTATGATATTTTATATAAACAGGGCTAAAACAATGGAATTTCGTTTTATTTTGTTATTGCATTAAGTTTTTATTTTCTAATTATTGTTACAATTAATATTATTGATATTATGAAAAATATATGTTTCTACGTAAAGTTTTTTTTCATTTATCAATTCCATTTAGAAATTAAAAGAATGCCACTAGGTGCAACAAAAGTTACTCACACAAACTCATGTTCCTTTGTAGGAAATAAAACGGAAAAGACGAGATTAGACTGGAAAGTTCACATCCTCATGACATTTGTCATGTACAAAAAGGAGACAAAGAAATCAAGATCGAGGATTGAGGGGCGTCTATTGACCTAGTTGTTAAGGTGGAACACTTGATGGGCTTAGCGTTCCGAAGTGAATTCTTATCCGAAACATACGTGTATGAAGCATTTGCAGAAAATACTCGTGATACATTTACATAATTTTTTCTATTTACTTATATAAACCAATTTAATTTATTTGCACTATTTTATAGAAAACGTTCCCCATACTTGTTTGGTGATACGTGCGATGTGTTGCAACTATAAAATTGGTATGCCAAAAGGTCGACGGGGTGTTGTAAAATAAATATGAGTGTCTCCGATAAAGTAGAATTGGAAAAATGTAAAATTGACAATTGACATCGGGTGAAGGACCCCATGGGAGAACGGCGAAATTTGGCTGAAAATGCTGATACTGGGCGAAGGGCCGGAGCGCGCATGTACCGAAACTTTGCAGAAAACCCCGCCGGGCGAAGGGTTCTACGTGCGCATGGCCCAAATTTGTTCGAAAATTAACGGGGTGATTGCCTTTGCACAATAACACTGAATATTATATCCATTGAATTAATTTTGTACAACACCAACCAAAAGTTTTATTCCATAAATTTTCATTATTTAATTGTAAAAAATCGAGATTTCAAGATTAATTTTTCAATATATTTGTATGAATTTAACAAATTCGGGAGAATTCAGCCATTAGTACTTTGTTTCTATATTTACAAATAATAAAATCGGTTACATGATACATTTTTAAATTCAAAATGTATATCAAAACAATATATATACATAAAGTTTTATGAATAACTTCACATATTTTCAATGTGTACAATTTTCATCAAAAGGGCAATCGAAATAAAACGTATATTCCAAACAATTTTTTTGCGTACATATATAAATTTTATTTAACACACATTACTATTCGGAATAAATTCGTGCAAAACGAAAATAAAATACTGATCACTTGAAATCATATTTCCGTTTGTAAAAGCTTTTTGTATGTTTATGAAATAACGCATTAGTAGAGTTGATTGTTTTCTACAACTACATATTAATTTAAGTAATGATGCTTTTAATTATCAGGAATAATCAACACACTTCATTTTTTTTTCATATAAATTAGATTACGATTTGACGAATTTTGAATAATTTGTGCTCAATTTTATTGATTATAAATGTATTATATTTTATTCTTTTAAAAAGTATAATTTCTTTTGATTACTGTACATATTTGTATTATGATGAAAGTTCGAATTGCATTTAGTGTAATTTGTCAATGTATTACTATGTGTTGTATTTGACGAATAGAACATGTTTTGTGATATCGTTAGAATATATATATTTTCATTGGTTCTAGTTTAATCATCGTAAATGTGTAGATTCTAAATATAGATTTCATTACATTAGTTTACATTGAAGACGTGGCGAAAATAAACTGTGTGTGTATATTTGTGTATTGGCGCATTAAAATTGACGGACGACGACATTGACAGATAATAATTTTATTAGTCGACGAGTCTTAGCGATATTTATTATCCCTGCATGAGATATTACCACAGGAAATGACGTTTCCTCATAAAATATAATTTATAATATAAAGAATGGCCGAGGAAATAACATCATCGCAGCTAATAAGTTTTCCAGCGAAAATTTTCCAAAATCTCTTACGTAATAAATCTTATTTTTTTTGAGCAGAAAGACCTATAGTCTATAACCCTTTGCAGTTAAAGCATAATATTTTACTTTTTATTTGTATTTCATTTTTTGTAGTTGTTTTCAATAAACTTCAAATTTAATTTTCTGATTATATCTTTTTAGTTATAGGATATATTTTGCATCTATTATTGGTAATATTTCTTCATCTTAAGTTCAACAATATTTTAGATGCAAAAGATTTTTTAGTTTAGAAGAAAATGTAAAATGATTTAAAATATTTCATAAGGCTTTTATATTTCTTGTATCTACTTAATTTTTTGTAGTTTATGTTGCAATAAATGTTATTCTTATAATACACCCATACCTCGTTATAAGGCCGCTCTTTATACGGCATTTCACTATAAAGGCCGTCTTCAATTAAGGCACGTTTTCGATTTACGGCCTAAAATGTTTCGCTATAACGGCAAAAGAAAATTTATTTCGATGTCGATATATCTACATGTTGCCAATCTTGCGCAGGCGCAATAATTGATTTCTTATACGGCTTTTCGCTTTGCGGCCAAGTTTCGTGCAACGTATCTAGGCCGTAAAGCGAGGTATGGGTGCATTTTAAATTTTAAATAAATTGTATTGAATTCGCAAATTTCAAAAATAATGATCATAAGATCGAAATTTATATTTTTTGTATTTATTCAATTAAAAACTTCCATTAGTTTATTTGAAGCAAACAAAAATTAATTACATATTTTTTCATTCACAATTTGGATAACTAATGATTTTTTAATAAAATAATTGATATTTGAATTATAATAGATGAAGTATTATATTTTGGTCAAATTGTCATTTTGGCTATTGTCTACAGTAAATAAATGTTATATTTTTCAAATTAGATAATTTTTAAATTTAATTTACGAAGTTGAATAAATGGATTTTCTTTCTTTGAAGTTAATGGAAAATAAGAGTATATTTGGATTAAACGTAATTTTAAAATCTTAATATATTTCTATAGAAAGGGTTCTAAATTATCGTAAAAACTTCTAAATATTATAGGTTAAAATAGAAATGATTTTACTTAACTTGATAAAAAATACATTTTAGTAAAAGATTTGAGAATGAACGTCGTTTATTTTTTTATTATATAATTTAATTAAATAACGTTGAAACTGACGTTTATTCTAAAACATATTAATTAATTAGTAGATATTAAAATAATGTAATTTTCTAGTATCGACTATAATTCTAAAGTAATCAATTAATATAATTAATATAGAATTCCGTTCAAAAGGAATTCAAATAGAGCTTAAGATAATCTACGAATACTAGGGTCTAAGATAAGAAACTCGCTAAGTATTTAAGGATTAACAGATGAGATGATCCTCGTCGAATGATCTATAAACTATCGACAAGTATAAAGATATGTTTAAACAAGTTAATGTATATGTGTAATACAATCTGACTAAACTGTTTAATAACAAAAATAACTCTCTCAAAGAAGCCTAGTCAAATCACCAAAATATGTAGCCGACATACCTATTATATTGTCTTTGTAATCCTTCAAACCATATCCATCCTACTAAAAACCAATACAATATTAAAAACTTGACAGTATACTCGGTATAAAGATAAGTCTATTACTAATAAATCATGAACGTGGCTGAACTGATGCTTGGTTTCTTACTTGAGGACATCGTAGATGCACTGAAACACTTGATTTTTGCGAGAGAGTTAAAGACCGGAGCGTTATGTCTTTGTTGATTTACAAAGATTGTGTGTGCAACGTCGTTTCGTTTGGGTTTTGCATTGATTGACAATGGCCTTAGTTAGTCGAATGGCAAGTAGAGAAAGGTTAAAACTCCACCATGCCAAGTGGCGTGAATCAGTGTAGATCGTACAATTATTTCTATTTTCGGACTTTGTTATTCTGAATCGTCAGATTTTATATGCGTTATTAAGAGTGGATCATTCCTCTATGTTTCTCTTCTTCTATCCTGTAAACCACGCACAGAGAAATTATTTGTTTTTGTTGCTGATTTTTGTTTCATCTAGACTCGGATCAAAGGCCAAATACATGTGTTTTCATATAAGCGTAATACTTTGATCCTATACTTTTTTTGATTACATATTTGTACGCTCTTCCTACATCAGTCATAACATTTTGCAATGCACATTTAATTAAATATTAAAAATAAAGTTTCTTCATTTAGTTTGCATGTTTCTAATTATTATCAAATCTATTCACAAAGATTAATTAGGTTTTGAAGAGAAATAATTATTTTCGACAGTTATTATTATTACAAATTATATCTCATGAAAAAAAAAGATGATTAAATGTTAATAAAAAATGAAATTTATAAAATTGGAGAAAAATTAATGGAAATTTCATATTAATATTTTAACATCAATTATAATATCTTATTAATTTGTAAAAAGCATACATAAATATGCAATAATAATAGCAATTAAATGTCGGATTTTTATTAATATATTAGAAAATTCAAAATATTTAAGTCAACAATTATTGGTACAATCAAATAATTAATGAAACAAATTTGTACAAATGTGATTTTAATAAGATTCGAAAAATTAATAACATCGTTGATCTTAATTATAGCATGTCTATATGGAACGAAGTTAATTGATGAACATATTGTCAAAGTGGTGAGATAATGTCAGATAATGAATATTTTGCAATTAAGTAATAAATCCTGAAATAAATTAGATTAGTTTAAATACCGTTATACTCTGATTAACGAGTTAATATTGTAATAATCGTGAGATAGTAACATTATATTTTGCATAACCTTATGACCAATCCAAGGGAAGAGATATTTTATAAAACAATATTTTAAAATCGTAAGACAAAAGTATCATTGAAAATGCAAATAATTAACATTATAATTAATTGTGATTTTTATTAGTTTTGATATACTTTCATATTTTAATAGTCTTTTACTTACTTAATTTAACAATAAACAAAAGTAAATATATTGTTTATACAAAGGGCTATAGACCGAATTATTTCCGTTCAAAATTTATTTAAAAAATTCTTAACACACTTATCGTATATATATATGAAGATGTATATTATGTCAAATAAAATGATTATAAAATATTAACAGAAATTGCATAAAAGTCTATTAAAATGGCTATAAATAACAGTCATTCCGCGCTAAATGTGAACATAATCAACAATATTATTAAAACAAAATTGATCAGTAATTATAATTGCTATATAATTAGATATTATTTAAAAGCACCTTGTTTTCATGAACAAAATAAATAATCAAATTCTTATTAAAATATATATGTTATTTATATCAGATTTAATAAAGGA
Organism: Nicrophorus orbicollis; assembly: GCA_018845635.1. NCBI lineage: Eukaryota > Metazoa > Arthropoda > Insecta > Coleoptera > Silphidae > Nicrophorus > Nicrophorus orbicollis. Next base: position 825,812 of record JAFMTC010000287.1, read on the forward strand.
TTAAGTTGATTTAACGTATTTGACGTATAGAAGTAGGAAAATAATGGTTAATGCGCCGGGTAATGCAAATTCTACAGAATTGTCGTTTCTCCGAGAAGGCTGAAAACTGAAATACAAGCTTGCAATGAACAAACAGAGGGAAAATGATCATGTTTCGGAAACAGAAAGTCAAGGCGTCATGTTACATTCTGTTGGCGTTGGCTGAAGAGGATTAACTGTAATAGGTTATAGTTAGTGGAGGTACATGTGCTTCAAATCGATAGTTCCTGTTGTGTTTCATTAAGAGCGCGCAATGGATTCTGTAATTGCCGATCACGTTGTGCTGTGTGAATGTGGACGTTGTCCAACAATTCATTTCGATGGATCGCGAAATGGGAGTGGTGTATATGCTGCGTTTGTGTGTGTGTGTGTACGTGTATAGGTGTGTGTGGGGTGAGGGTGGATTTTTTGAAAGATGCGCTGTTTGTTTATTCATGCAATCTTCGGTGGATTGAAGTGGATTTGGGCGGTGGATGTAATGATATTAATGTTATGGTTCTTCGGGTTGATGTGTAGTTATGATGGTGTGCTATTGTTGATGATGATAATGATGTTTGTTTGGTCTTTTGTGCGATGGTTTGTGTTTGGTACCTGGCGCCTTCGGGGGGCCGGGGGTCCTGCCTCGGCTTGAGGACAGGGGTCAGCCCCCATTTCTCCACTAATTCGAAGCGGGAAATGTTGGCAGATCACGAGAGGGGAGCCGCACCTCCCCCCTCGGGCCCCATGCTGGTCAACAGGGGCTCAACACACACTACAGACACCACCGCGGACACACACAGACTGCGCCCGGTGAACCACCGACGTCGACCGGCGCTCGGAGACGCGCGATTTCCCGTCGACGGCGACGCTACCGACGCCGACTACCAACATTTCAAACCGACGCGTCGGGAACAGCCACACAGCATCCCGACGTACCAGCCGAGAGAGACCCGAGCCAAGCGCGCGCCTTTCCACATCCACCGATCCTACCACCACCTCCAACAACATCAACGCCGCCTCCAACGGCAACAACAACGACGACGACCACAAAGAAATGATAACCAAAATAGATGGACTACAATCGTCATCTTTTTCATATCCCATATGCAAAATCAGTCAACTAGCAGATTTGACCATCAACATTCTTCAATTTAGTATGGGTGGCGGCAAATTATTTTTTTGAAAATCGGCGGGGGCGGTCCTCGTGTCGATGGAAAGGTTGGCACGACTGCACGGAGCTATGCCTGTGTGTAGGTGGATGTGTATATGCGAGGTGGTACACGGAGAAGCGCGAGATCATTGATCAGGAGAGGAGAGTCGCTGCAGGAACGATCAATAGCGAAACCCCGCACTGCTACAGCTGATCGCAGGCTGACAACCGCAGCAGCAACTGTATGTGAAGTGAAACACTTTTCAGAGCTTTCGGCATTCGTAATCCATACTACCTCCTAACCTACTGCTGCGACGACATCATTATCACCGTTTTCTTGGGGAGCCTCAATAGCTCAATCAGCAATTACAATTAAAGCACTTTCCCCTACAGAATGGTTGGAACTCAATGATTGACGTTCCTAACATCTAATTTTTAACATTAATTTGCAAATTATCATCTGAGATACCGACTGATCCTTTTGAAAGTTACCAAAATATTATTACAATAATTAATATACATTCAAATAATAAAATAGGATTATTTTACCTAAATATAACATTATTGCATTGTTGACCTTGTCGACATCATTACTTGACGATTTTGACAACATCACCTTTGTTCTTTGGTCCTCAATAGCTCAATCAGCAAATACAATTAAAGACTTTCCTTTATAGAATGCTAGGAAGTCAATTATTGACATTCAAACAATTTAACATCTAATTCCTAACATCAATTTAAAACTTATCATTCGAGATATTGAATAATCCAACAATCATTGAAAATTACTAATTTAATATCAGTAATACAAATTCAGTCAAATAATAAAACGATTATTTAGACTGAAATTACATTATTGGATTATAAACCTTGATATCATCATTTTTGTTTGGTCCTCAATAGATCAATCAGCAATTACAATTAAAACGCCTTTTCCTTTATTAATTTCATTGACAATTTAACTACCTGTTTACTGAATAATAATATTACCTAATTGACAGACTATTTCAGATAAAGTTACAAGAAGAAAGCTCTTATCTATTCCCAATTGGATCTAGGGTACCACACTGAAGCGTTCTTGTTCCAATTTTATATCATATTTTCACATCTGATCTCCCGACAACAAATAAAACAACTACGTTTGCAGATGACACAGCAGTATTATCATCTCATATTATCGAAAATCGAAATACTCCAGTACTTCCAATCGCAAATATTATACACAATTATCAATGTACTTTGGTATATCCCCGACAGAGTTTTCTACACTAATTTACAAATGGAACCAGTTAAAAGTGTAATTACAAAATGAATGAAAGGTATCAAGGAAAACTGCAATTGCACCTAAATAAACTAGCTGAAAATCTACTATTTAATTAAAGACAAACATACAGATTTACAAGTCATTTTCTGGAGGAATAAATAAGAAAAAAATGGTATATTGGTAAAAAGATGGGAAGAATCACAGATCGGATTATGGTCGAAAAATATATACAATCAATATCTAAATAGCTGAGGCAAGATTGTGAACTACATCAACCAGTTAAACTTATCTGGTCATGGAAAATTTGAGGAATATATGAAAAGGTTTGGGTATTCAGAAACTTCTATTTCTGAATGCGGGAAACAAAAATTAGTAGGAAATGGAGAGAAATTGTGGATTAAGTTAAGGGATTATCACGGTAGCAGAAAATTATGGTAGAAAAGTTTAAATGAAGTAGCAAAACTATGAAAAATACTAACAATGAATAAATAGTATATGCAGACAGTAAAAACTTGTTTTGTTCAGTTTTTTTTCATGATTTACTGAAAATGATATTCTATTTTAAAAAGTTGATAGTTTGTTACGAAAGGATACCGAAATTGCTTTTTGCAAATATATATCACATGTCCTGTATTCATTTTATGGATGCTTAGAGAATATAAAAGAAAATAAGGATTTCTTCGCAGTATGCACGGGGGATCCTGTATAGTCTTATAACTTTAACACAAGGACTTTTATAATTTTCTCTACGGGCTAGCATTTCATGCATACAAGATACTCTAGTTTCATAGAACAGTGTGCTTCAGATATTATTTCTTTCAAAATATAGAATATAACAAAAGTAGTTTCCTATTTGAAACAATTTCAAAAACTGAATTCATAAATGAAATCTATTTATCAGATAGACTAATATTTGCTAATTAGATTTCAATGAACAAAATGATAGCTTTTTCTTATTTGTAACATTTTAATAAATTGAATTCTTGTAGATTTTATGCTATCAATATACCATAATATAATAGGGCAAATATGATAATTATCAAAATAATTAGATTTAAATGAATATCCTAAAAGGATTACTAATATTTTATGATATTTTTTACATTAAATATGAAAATTGAATATGTCTTTGCCCAACTAATTGTAAGTCGAAAATGAGGAAACATTGTGCAAACATAAAATGGGATTAACTAGAAGAGAACAATCGAATTGCGTGTTGTATTTTTTTTTTGTGAACGACATAATGAGCAACATTTATTGTACGGTGTTGTTAAATGCGACTGCATAATGGCAGGCTATTTACTCGCAGCGCAGCAGAGTTGAACGATTTTTGACTTGTCTTTAGAAATACTCCATCGTGGAGCTCGGAGGGGCAGAAGAAAAGAACTATTTCCCCGAGGAAAACTCGGCTCGTGTTTGTCGCTCGTGCTGCACGGGCTTTTGTTGCCGGAAGTTTCGTGCAATGAATTTTGCAATGTTCCCTTTGCAGCATTCCAAATTACTGCAAGAAATATCTTTGTTCGGAGACGACAATAGCATTGGTAATTAACTGATCGCACTGTACTCTGCACTATAATTTTTCTAGCATTGTCGCAAATCTTAATCATATTTTAACTTTACAAAAGTTAATCTCACATATATAATAAAAAGTAACTATTACATTTTGTATATCTGCGCTCATTGAACGAATAAAACGTAAAGGTTCTTTAACTTTAAAATATCAACAACTGTTATACTAATTCAGATATTTTAAATCAAAAGATAAAAATATGGTTTAAAGAAACTATTATCAACTATCATTCGATTGTAGATATTTAATATAAAAAATATTAAAATTGATCTGAATATTCAATAATATAAATTTGGTGGATGCGCCGGGCTCAAAAGTAAAACATTATGTATCATGCTACTTCAGATATTGAAAAGGAGAATTTATGACATTTGTAATGTACATTGCGATCAATTTATATACTTTTAAAATATATTTGCAATATAAGCTTATACGAATTAGCATTACAAATATTTTAAATCAAATAAGTAATGGAACCACCCAACTATCATACACAATAAACATAGCTTAAATATGATATAATCAAGCGAAAAGCCAACCAAATTCAGATATTGAAATAAATATTTCAAGTAATTTAAATTTAGAATTATATGAATTTGGTGGATAATGCAACGAGTTTATTTAAAATATAATGTATTGTATATGTGTTTTAACACTGATTTAAACCAAACAGTCCTCAGTTTATATAGTATATATTTATATGCAAGATTAAATATAACATTTGTAATGTAAATTCTAATTTAATTGATCCATCAAGTTAGAATATATGACACACGTTGCTTAACTTAAAAATATTGTTAAGCGTCAAGTAAATTCAGATATTGAAACATCTCAAATGATCTTAGTTTACAATTATACTAAATTGATGGATGCGCCAGGTATATTTCAATTAGTATTTATTGAATGACTGTCTAGGACACCCGTTGCTTAACTTAAAAAGAGTGTCAAAAAAAGCAAATCCAAGTATTGAAAATTAGAAAAGAAACATTTAAAGTGATCTGAATTTGTCAGGTAAATTTGAAATATTATTTATTGTACAAACGATTATACGTTTAAGTAGTATAGGTTTCTACAGATGAATAAGCATTACGAAATTGATGCAATTTTAATTAATATTTGACTGCATATTTTTATGCCCTTATTTATCAGTTTTAGTAGTATACATTTCCATAGAAGAATAACCATTACATTATTAATATAAATAATAATTATTAATTTTTATTATTATTATTATTAATTTAAATTATTATTATCTGTTGCTGAACTTTAATAGATTGTTGAGTAAATTATGATATTGGTAAAGTCTTAGCTCATTAGCAAAATTGTACCTAATGAATGGTTTGCAATATCAATATCTGACTAATGAAACATCTTTTTCTATAGTCAATTATTGCAAATGATAATAGAAGTATATATGTAAAAATTTCAATATATATCAATATGAATTTTGTGGACGTGAAGTGAACACTTTATAAATTAATGATATGCATAGATTTAAATGGGTAAGCTTTATATTTACAATATGAATTATAGTTGGAATAAGTTATTTAATTAATTTATTATATACGGAATATAAAAAAAAATATTTCATGCATAAATCTAATACATTCATGATAACATTAAAAAATGAAATGATATTTGAATAATGTAGAACAAAAATATAAAATATTTATTATCATATGATTTCCAAAGGGTGTAATAAAACACGGGAAAAGTCAAGCAGCAAATCATGCAGACATATTCTATGCACGAACTACATACACTCCAATTGTAGTTAGATCTTTTACTAAGAACACCATTTTGCATCAATGGAACGAATTTTTAATTTATAGGCGATTAAAAAATTTAATAATTTCGTAGAAATGGAGAAGTTTCACTTTCTACGATTGATCCCATATTTTAATGGGAGCACGGTCTGGGTAGAATGGCAACAAATATTAATGGGTTCAATTAGAAACCGAACGGTAGTGGATTGCTTAACTAAATGCATGCCCAAAGAGGGTCGACTTTAAGTGCATGCCCGAGCACCTTCACTTAGAGGCCGACCGATTGACAGTAATGCATGTGAAATATAGATAAAGCGGATATTGATTCAGCATCAACAAGTCAACAATGAATGAACGCTGTTTATCCATTATTTTCCGAATAACCCGACTTCGATTCAGATTTCCGACAATGCAAACTACTTTGAAATGTCTGTGCATAATTCCATTACGATTGTTATCCATACAATGGACTCCGAGTGGAAGCTCTCTTCCAGATATTGAGAAAAAGGAAGGAAATGAATACCAGCTTATTTGTATATCTTTTGAATATTATTTCGAATATTTGTTTTCAATCTATCGATTTGCAAACATAACATTTATGTATTTTAACAAATAATAATAATTATATTTAATGAAAGTGTCACAAACAGACATAAAACGAAATATATTAATATAATAATAATTAGGGCCGAAAGACCTACGGTTAATAGCGATTTGCAGCAATGTATTTTTTTTTGTTAATATATTAAGATTTTTAACTATTATTTCAATAAATATTGTTATTATTAGTACTAATAAACAAATATATAAAAACGACCTTTATTTACTAAGAATGACAATATTCAATACATTTATGATATGGTGGATGCGCCGGGTAATATTCTAATACTATAGAAAAAATGGTAAAATTTAATTTAAATTTGTTAAATCTTTATTTTTATTAATAGTAATACTATTTATTGAAACAAAAATTATAAAAGAAAATAAACTCACTACAATGAAAATTTAGAAAAAAAACAAAGAAAAGGAAACTGAAATATAATTCTATTCTATTGCTGCAAAAGGGCTAATAGTTCTATAGGTTGATAGTGATATAACGTTAAAACTTGCTTTACTATTATTACTTTTAAAATAAATAACATAATATTACTTACAACCCTGATTAATTAACATTAATATGTTTACAGATTAATTAAACATATCATCATTTTTATTGATTATGTTTCTTTTTAGGCTTTTCGACTAGAATCTTGATATCAATAGCTATATTAGACTTGATAGTGCCTCTTTGTAATAGCCAGTAGAGTTATCTTTATATCAATAGATATGTTAGACTTATTAGTGCTTTTTTCGTAATAGCCAGTACAGCTTTCTGAAGTTAATTTCAAGTTATTGTTATTTTGCTTGTATATGGTCTTTCCAGTTCAAACTTTCATCCAAATATACTCAGATATTTAACTTTATTACCCACTGGTATTATTTCATCAACGAAAAAATAATTCCAATGGATATTATAGTCACTGGTCACTAGTGCTGTTTTCGATTCATTAACCTGAATTCTCATTTTTGTACCCAATCCTGGGTGCATCAGATGATAATATTGCAGTATCATCAGCAAATGTTGTTTTATCTGTTAGGGTCATATCTGCAATTTATAGCATGTACACGCTTCCTTGCTGGAAGTACTTAACATAATTTGATTGGTATAACTTTCTTAAATTATAGTATAATCCTGTGAACCACACTTTATCCATACATCTAAGAATTCTAGAGCATAAGACAAGATTTGGAAGAAAAGTGTTATTCTTGTCTTATTACATTAACTTGCTCGATGGAATTGTCTTGACAGCGATATTCATATTGGTGAATTTCAATTTTCAGCCTATAAATTAATAACTTTTCAAATACCTTTGATATAATAGGAAATAGACTTATGAATCTATATGATTTTATATATTCTGGAGCCTTTCTAGGCTTGGATATTAAGATAATTTGAGCTAATCCCAATTGAGAGGGGAAGAGTCCAATTCTTAAAATTGTATTATTGATAATTGTTAAAACCATGATTCTGTTCCTTGGTAGTTCTATTATGTTCTAGGATGGTGTTAGGAACACCATGGAATATTTATTTATTGTTGTTGAATGTGGAGTGGGAATTTTAAGTAAATTTCTTTATTTTATTATTTAAATAACTTTATTAATTAATTGTAGTCGTAAGGGTATGTAGTCATTTTCTAAGACTATGTTGTTCTTTAGCATCTTCTTCATTAACTTCCTCAACTAAGACTAGTTAGAAAATTAATATTACAAATATAAAATAAACTTTAGATGCTGATCTTGTCTATCCTATAGTTAATTAATTTATATTGGAATTAGTCCTCTCTGCATCTTTTGGTGATAACTCTTATCTGCAGGTTCATATACCAAATTTTTATAGAATTATATACATGAGTGGCTACCTAGAATTAAAGTATTATTTTACAAGTAGCGAATTTATATCCAACTGTTAACTAATTTACATGTTGTTTAACTTTAATGTATTGTTAAAGATTAAACAAATTTGTTATAGAAAACTGCAATAGTTGAATTGAATAAGCAGAATAGAAATGATGGTGACATAAATGTACAACATAAATGTTAGTATGTAGTGTATGTTAATGCAATAATTAACAATGTATGTTACCATCATAAAATAGAGCCGCTGCTCCACGTGCCCGTTTTAATTAACTTAACATAGTTGGTTAACGCACTGGAAATTTGACATAATCGGTAGCAGTTTGTGCAGCTTAAATATTTTGTATGCCAGTCTTTAATATTTACACCAAAATTTATTTTAATTGTAAACAAATCCAGATAGAAAGATTTTTCATAAAAATACATTGCGTGTATTCATGGACATCTATCATTTTTATTCTACAACTTTCTCATTACCAAGAATTAACTTCTATTCAATTTACGGTTTTAAAACTAAACCCTATTATGAAATAAAATTTAAATATTCAGTTCATTTCATAGGTGAGTATAGGAATTCACAGTATATTAGACCTCTCTGGCGGCTAAATGTACTTTCTGGTCACATGAATATTTAGTGCACGTAAATGCATGGGAATTCATTAATAAATTATGTATGTTAATCGACAGATGATTTTACAAATACAAGTAATACAAGAATAATTTTAAAAGTGAAAAGAAGAGAAACTAAGTTAGGTAAATAGAATATACGATTGAAAAATAAACAAGTGAGACTCTCTTCGCCTGTGGCTTAATATTATTGGATTCGAAACTACTCAGTGATTGTCTTTTCCCCAGCGCTAGAGAAAGATCTATATACTAGCCACAAGAACTTCGCAGTGAAAGTTATTTAGTTCGATTATTGACAGAGCGAAGAAGTTAAAAAGGTAGGAAAAGCGACGTTAATTCGGTTTCTGTTCGACTTCCAACTGAGGAAGAAGAAAAAAAGAGGATGCCACCCCCTGCCTTACATTTCCGTTTCCCTTTCGCAGCCGCAGCATCACCACCTCCACCCCTCTCGCTTCCTTATTCAGCTCCTTATTCTTCGCATTCTTAATTTACGACTTCTGAGGGAAATTGCCAACCGAACGATTTTCATACACACACACACAGAGATATAGATATTTACGTGTATGTACACAACCCTCCGCAGAGCCATACCCATACACGCATCTCTTGGGGGGATAACATCTGAGCCAATTACCTCCGGCGCCTAGTAATTGCGCCAAACCGCAAGATTTACGCCTTCTTTTCCTACCCTTACGCCTCTACCGCCGCCCCCCTTTCGCCACACGGCAATTTCCTCGTGCGGCTCCGGCGCCGCTGCACCTCGCCAGATAAAAACCGAAAGTCGAAATTACCATATCAAAACATAATTTCCTCCCCTCGTGTACGCTATATACGGCCCACTTCATCCGTGCATGGATGACGATGGGGCACGTATGTGCATGCATTCTTTCAACGTGGTATAAAGAACACAAAAAAACCTGTAAGGACTTTCGTAAAAATAACGTTTACTCACGCTTTGCATAATTTCTATTAGTTCTGTTTCTTTTTTACTTGCTTTAGTTTTCCCACACATACCAGGTTATCTGCATTTTCTCACTCGCGCATAAAATGAATGCTGATGTTTAGGTAACAACAAGTTTTCTTTTTCAATTTTTCTGTAACCGAACTTATGGAATAATTTTATTTTTTTATGCAATAATATGCAATCATAGACTTTAGCATAATTACTCCATATTTTTGAAAGATTTGATTTTAAAAACGCGTTTATTTAATACTATTAAATATATGACTTATTTCATTACAAATTCATAGAATAATTTTAATTTTATATGCAGTAATATACGAGTATATTATAATTTTATTCAAATTATATAATAATTTTGAATACGCACATTCTCACTCTAATTTCAATAATTTTTTGATGGTTTAAGTTGTTAATTTCCGAAACTGAAGTTTTATAATTTTATAATATAACACTAATATTTATTGCTGCAATAATTACAAAAAATATATTAACTCAATAAATAGTAATAAAGAAATACAAGGAAAAGAAAATATAATGCTATTACTACAAAGATCTATAGACCGTGGGTCTTTATGTCTCTTTTTTTAATTTTATTGAAACACAAACTCTTAAGCAAATGATCTCAATTTAAATATAAAATTCAATTTTCTTTAACTTATAACTAATCAACTTATGTTATTTTCAAAATAAAAAACTCAAATTTTAAATATATCCATATTTATACGAATTTGTATTATTTTAATTTAATTTTAGCACTTATTATGTTTCGAAAGTTTAGTACAATTTCTTTGGATAAAGTATTATATGTATATTTATTATAAAAAGTCATTCTATTTTGAACTGTTTGATGTACAAATCCATGTAAAAATATATTTATTATATTAAAGTTAAAGAAAATTGAATGCAAAGTAGTTAATTTAAAGTATTATAAAGTAATTACATACATTATTAGGTTCAATACATGTTGCTTCAATACATAAATGTTTAATGTTATATTATAAATGTTGAAACTTTTAATAATCTTTCAGTGCATTTTCATACATATTTCCGCGTATATAAATAATTGTAGTTTACATTCTATAATTTATAAACCATAGCTTCCTTCTTCCAATTTTCGTATAACTTGTTATACAAACTGTGTTTTCACAATTTGTTCCTACTTCCTTCAATTTTAAACTCTCAGTAATTCCAAGAAGAATTTAATATTTTTAACTTAATTTTTAATTACATATAAGAAAATGTAATTAATGTAAACAACACAGTACCATTATTTAGAGCCAATAAATATCATTAAGCAAATAACTAATACATTTATTTTAATAAATGCGTTACAAGTCGAAAGCAAAATATTAATTTTAGAAGTAAGAATTGGAATTTAATAAAGCTTTTCAGTTGATATCGAATAAACATCAGCATTGACGACCTCTTGAATACACTACTGATATAATAACAGGGAATCCATATTGCTCATTTCGCAGTGTCCTATTTCCTTGAATCGAGCATTATATTCAATGAAAGATAGATCGTTTCGATTTCACGTTTATGTAAACATATCATCCATTTCCAAATACATAACATTTTCTTCGCTAATTTTATATTACTTAATTAAATAATCACAGGATACAATTACATACAAAGCTAACATCAATTTGAAAATTGAATAAGTAATGAATATTTAAAATTTATTAATATTTATACCGAGTATAATGATAAATTAACTAATAACTGCTAAAATATCAATATTTGTATAATTAAGTTTTTTTCTTGGAAACGAATTTCCATTATTTTCTGTGTGAAACAATAATATGATGTCCGGTAATTCAGTAATACGGTGAAGCTTATATTTTGTGAATTATGAAACAATGATTGTTATTGACAACAAACAATTAGGACGAGGCTGGACATCAAAACCTATTTGCTTTGTCCGCATGTCAAATTAACAACAATATGAATATCGCGTTTGATTTATGTTTAATTTCGAACCGCAAACACTATCATATTATATAATAATGTATTGTGCACGCAATTATATTTATCTGAAACATATATTAATTATAAATTTTAAAATTTAACCTGTTTATAATAATTTCATTATCTCACAAAGAAAATTATCCATCTCCTCAACTGATACCTTTCCCTTAAATGTATATCCAAAGAAACAAATGTTTCTTCCATTAACCAATTCTGTACTTCTGGAAATCCTGAAGTCTCTCCCAAATAAAAATGATTGTGTTTTTCTTTAAATTCTTATATATATATAAAGCAACTTAATTCCCGGGCAGAAAGACCTAGGTCGATAGCCCTTTAGCCAGGTACATTATTGTTTTTTTAATGGTTACGTCCTTGTCAGCCTTCACTACCTTATTTTGCTGATCGGTTATGTCGAAAAAACCGGTCAGCGGTGGGATTCGAACCAGCACCATTTCGCACCAGATTTTGTGATACAAGGACTCTTAACCATTCATTTTAATTAATATTTTTATTATTATTATCTGTATTTGCAAATAAACGATGTCTCATTATTAATTTCATTGTATGATACAAAGGGAAATATGAAATGTGAATTATAAATAAAAGACGTAAATAAGACCAATTTGTTTGCTGCTACCTTATTATATTTTAACAAGTGAAATATCCTTTTGAAAGGCCAAATTTGTCGTGTTTTCTTTGACAAAAAGTAAAGTTTTGTGAAGCCACCGGCTCCAGTATCGAGTCGGTTGACATTGTGCTCGTACTATTAACTATCCTCGAATGAATTGCCTCTCCAACTCCAAACTCAACTCATGCCTTTCGGCTATACAGGATCCAGTTCGATGCAAGGGAAGTTATAGGGAGGAAGAGCAAGAGAGCACGCGTTTAAATTTTGCTTTAAAGGAAATGGAATTGGGAAAGAGCGACACACAGAGAGAGAGAGGAAAGAAGAAGAAAAAAGGAGCCCTGTGGAAAAAGGACTACCGATCGATGTGGGCCGCTTTCGCAATCAGTTCCTTGAATTTCTCCACTGCTTGCTGCAGAATTCCAACATCGATTTTCCCAATTTCCTCCACTATTATTTGAGGACGAGCCGAGGGAAGACGTGCCGGCCATGCGATGCCTCCACTTTTCCCACCGTTTACGTAACCAACGTCTTCCGAATATGTTCCCAGTTCACCTCATCTCAAAACTTAGCACCAAATTGCAGTTTCAAATTTATTCATTAATAAAACTTACTTTGCACTTAAACAACAATTTATTTTTCTAAATTACAATTTCAGTACGAAGGTTTAGAATTTATATGAATTACTTTAAAGATTTTGAATATGAACGCATAAAAAAAACAAGTTTCTAATTATTGAATACAATTAACAATACAATTTCAGTGCGCAGAGTTAGAAATTTCTATGAATCAGATACAGTTTTTCATAGTGAATTCATTATAAAAAAACTGTTTTAATAATATAATTTTAATTTCTTTGTTAAATCTAATCTATTAACGAGATTTTAAAGTGTAAAGACTTTTTTATAAGGAAAATACCATAGATTATGTTTCCTACTCATATTTTATTTGTTTAAATAAATATTTCAATAATTAATGCAATATAGGTGAATACTCGGTTAACAAACATATACGATGTTCGCTACCTGATTTATACGTTAACCGATATCTATATTATAGAATTTTAGCAATGCAGAGGAAATAGTTCGTTATGCGAATTTGTGTATGTAATCTGAACACACAAATCTTTCACGGAAATGTTTGTTAAGCGAATTATTACCTATTTCATATAGAAATGCGGATGTGTTATAGTAAGCAAACTATGTCATTTATATGTTTTTACTTATATATTGATATTTTTACAAATGTATTTTATATAGTGTTATATATAATTTGAATTAGTCTTAGCTTCTTGAAGTAATTTTAATTTAGTTAAGAAGACATTCCAATCAATGCATAAGATACTTTAATATGTATTTTTGTACTTTTTATTTATATTCACTCTGAAATGATAATGACTTAAGTGCAGAAAGTTAATTCAATATTTATATTTAAAAAATAATAATTACAAGAAAAATATAAACTCATTACAATAGTATTAAAGAAATATAAGGAAAGACAAATATAATGCTATTGCTTGAAACAGTTATAGATCATAGGTCTTTCTGCCCTAAGGATAATATCTGTGTAATTGTGTTTAATCTTTTCATTTTAAAATGTATACAACTGGTATCTTTTTCTTGGAAAAGCCTCAAATCCCATTTCCAGACTCTGTCACTTCTTTGTTTATTATTCCTTAATGGTTCACCAGTCGTTGGAGAAGAATCGATCTTGCGGTGTGGAACTGTGTATCTGCACGAGACATTTTCTCTTGGCTTTAGTAGCTTTTAATGGTTCTCACAATCAAACACGGGTTTTAAAGATGTTGGATCAAGATTCCATTATTTATACGGATAGCAAATAGATTTTTGTCTAAACCATTTTCTTAACAATATTCAATTTCAAGATTATTAAAAACAAAAACATCTAATGTAAAAATAATTGATTCACCCGTATTATAGGAAAATTATGCAATTTAAAAAGAAAATAATGAAATAAAATTAGTAGGGCGGAAAGCCGTTATTATTATTATTGAAATTCAAGTAGTAAAAAAGAATTGTATTTTTCCCAATTCAAATTATTGACAATAATTAGCTATTGGCACACAAAAAATGCGTTTAAAATTATGTATAATTTAAAGCATGTGGAATTGTTGCTACACTTGCACTGGTTTATATTGTAAATGATGACTGGATAATCTAGAACATATCAGACCAAAATAGCGATAAAACAGAACATGTGATATATATCCGTTTCCATTACTTAATCATTTTTAGGCCTTATATTGTACTGTAATTTGTCCCTGTTCTCTTTTGCCACTTTTTTGTTTTACATTGTTCGTAAATACATGGTATTTCTGTTTATTAGCATTGGTTCACTATAGGTACAGTTAATAAATGCAATATTACTTATTTGTAAGTGTAACTAGATTTCGAATGAGACGAAACTAATAAAAAAATCTAATAAAAATCATGCAAATATTTGCAATTGCAAATTTCCAAATTCAATGTAAATTTATTTGGAAGGGATTCTCTGTTCGTTTCAGTGCATTCGTGAAGGAGAATAAAAATGTGGGTTGGAGGACCCAGTTCTGCCGATAACCGTATGGACGTCAACGTCAGCCGAAGACAAAGCCTATAGACATCAACTGATTTGCAAGTCAACGTCGTCCTGTCAGTAAATTGGAAACGCCTTCGAGCATATTCACATTACCAAATCCTTCCGAATCTTAAATGATTTTCTATTGTATTCAATATAATTCCCTCTCATGATTAACATTATTTAAGCTATAGTAGTTTTAAATTACTAGCATTCACATAAAATGTATTGTGTACATAAAAATATACACGAAGAGATATTTTGCATGAAATGTAATGCGTTTATTGACGTAAAATAAATTTAATGAAAATATATATATTCCACGAGTACAAAAGAATGTAGAAACAAACACAAAACGGTTATTTGAAATATGCACAATCAATGAACAAATTGAATGAAAAGTAATAAAGTCGAAAATTCCATCTCGAGTCTAGGCAATAATATTTTTATTATAATTCATGTTCAACTCTAATGTGTTCTTTTCAATTGATTCACATAATATTTCTCACTTTGATATGACTTTCTGAAACTTGAATATGTCAGAGAATTTTATGAAAAAACTAGGTGTGCAAATATACTGTACATTTAATACAATACACCCATAACTCGCTTTACGGCCTAGGTACTTTCCACGAAACTTGGCCGCAAAGCGAAAAATCGTATAACGAATCAATTATTGCGCTTGCGCAAGATTGGTAACATATAGTGAAGTTATAGTGAAATGCCATATAAAAAGCGGTCGTATAGCGAGGTATGGGTGTACATTATTAATATACTTTCCACATAACTTTTTACATAATATTTATTATATAGTTTTTAAATGAAAATGTTTTAAATTTTCTAATTGATAACCCGATTTATGAAAAGCTTTACGAATTATATTCGATAACTGAGGTTTTACAGTATATAAGAATTTTAGATTCAATTTTATATTAGTTAATATAAGCTGTCTAATGACCAGTGTAATTGATTTCATTGAAAAAAAAACAAACTAAATTTAGATTTTCAAATTAATCTATTTTTAAACTCTTTCTAGGAATAAATTATGTTCGATTACCTATCCACTGTATATGGATATATTATGGATGAAAATATAGATAAGTTAATATAATAAAAGTAAAAAAAAATGTTTTCGATATTCAAATAATTCGATTTTCGAACAGCTTTTATAAACGAATTATGTTCGAAAACCGAGTGTTTCACTGTAAATAGATTTGAAATTTTCTATATTATATGCTAATATAATAAAAGTTAGAAAGCGTTTTCGCTTTTCAAATAATTCTATTTTCGAAATATATTTTTGGAAATAAACTTTGAAAATATATTCGGTTTACAAATAATTCTATTTTTGAACAGCTTTTAACAACGAATTATGTTCGCTAACAGAAGTTTCATTACATATGGTTGTTATAGATTCAATTTTACATAAGCTATTAGAATAACTGTAAAAAATATCAGTTAACAACTAATTCGATCTTTGAGGGTCTCTAGGAACGAATTATGTTCGAAAACCGAGGGTTCCATTATAAATGGATATGGTAGATTCAATTTTACATACATTAATATGCTATTTACCCTTATTTATTGTATTTATAATACATTAATCAGGTAGTAAGTTAAAATATTGACGAATAGAAGAAATATCACCGAAGTACCACCAAAGGAAGTTAAACCATTTTTATTATAATGCGGATGTTGTGTAAATCAATACCTGAAATCAAAGCTATAAAACTAGACTCGTATTTTATGAATTCTCTAAATATGCATCGAATGCAATAAAATCCGCGCCCCAAAAACCTTAATTATTAATCTATATATGGAATAATAGGTATTTGCAGCAGTTATTGATCCTGCTGCCATCTATTGTCGGTTCCGGCAACAACTACATGAACAACACACATCCACACAGACAAGGTGGGGAAAAAAGTGTGTGAAGCGAATGTGCACACCCTTTAACCGACGATGCTTTTGTTTTTATTCCTCCCTATTCACCCTTTCGGTAGCGCCGCACGTGACGGCAGCGCCATCGACCGAGGGGCGATCGAAGCGCTGAATTATTAAACGGATGTGCGTATATCTGAGCTCTCCGTGCCCTAAATATTAATTTGAAAAAGAAAAGCAGCGAAGAAACACGGCAGATTAATCAATTCCGGAAGCTGCGAATACCAGAAACGTCTGCGAAAAGCGTTCCACCACCCTAAAATTAGGGGTTGAATTTGTTATTTCGCCCCCCCATTGATTCGAAAATCGTGTTTGCTGTTAATGTGCAATGCGCATCTGCGAATGAAACAAGTTTCATTCTTTCATAATCAATGACGAACGCAGACCATCCTTAAACAACCTGAAGCGGTTATGGGATCAACAAAAGCGCGCGCTTCATTTGTTTACGCTCCTGTTGCTACGGTCACGTAATTACCGAATCCGCTAATTGGTCGCCGGATCCGGAAGTGTTTTTGTCAATGAGGGGGATAAATTGCGAACGCTGTTTTGTTGCGCGGAATACGCGAGTCCGAATTTCAATTAAAATAACATGCATCAAATGCTTTTGGTAAATAAAGTAGCTGTTTGTAAACAAGAGCTGTTTATTACTGCTGTTCTTTTTGTTGTTTGTAAATAAAATAAATGAAACATTTTAAGTGTTATATTCTTAACTGTTTATGGTCATAAAATAACTAAGATCAACTTGTATAAAAAAAGGCACAGAAATATATTAGAGCAAGTAAATATAAATTTATTTTAGTTTAAGTTTAAGTTTAGTTTAGTTTAAGTTTTGAATGTATATGTACTACAAAAATGTAATTCTATAGTCAACATTTAAGAATAAATATAACAAGTGTTTTATTGTTTTATCTATGCTCGGATTTTGATATGAGTGTATTTAAATAGAAAATATAATATAAATATTTAACTTCCTAAGTATTCTTTTTGTCGCTTAATTGTATTTTTTTAGTTTTTTTCAGTAAGGCGCTTAAAAATAACTAAATCCGGCCCTGTCTTTAGGAAACAATATACAAATACACCCATACTTCGCTATAACGGCCCTCTTCAATTAAGGCACGTTTTCGATTTACGGCCTAAAATATTTCGCTATGACGGTAAAAAACTTTTTTCCATGTCGATATATCTACATGTTGCCAATATTGTGCAAGCGCAACAATTGATTCCTTATACAGCTTTTCGCTTTGCGGCCAAGTTGCGTGGAATGTATCTAGGCCGTAAAGCGAAGTATGGGTGTAAACAAATAGAACAGTTTTCCTACATTCATTTAATTATATGAGAGGAAAGACCAATGGTATTTTCCTTTTCTTTTATTTTTTATTCTTATTTTTACAAAATTAAAATATACGATAATACTAAAATTATTATTTGGCTGGAGGCATAATGATACTAATTTAAATAATATAAATAATAGAATACATTACAAGAGTCAAATAAATAATAATTGATATTGCAAATGCAGGATCGAATGTTGATGTTCTTTCCCAATAAATAGATTAGGGTATATATCCCTAGTAAATCTAAACTAACCCGAATCGAAGCCGAGGAGTGCAGCAAGCTAACTTCCTCTGGAAGTTCGGAACCGTGCGGTTACTAGTTACGTGGTTCTGGCCAATAAATAACGAACTTAAAACGAGGTGTTTCAGGATATTTAGTTTCACACACTCGCGCACGTACCTAATTCCATTTCAATCCAATAGTTATCTAATTTAAAGTTTCTTCCGGGATAATCCAGGTTCGCTTCCATTTCCTGCTAATCACATATCAATATACACTTTATAATCACCAGGATAAAAATGTGTCATTTTGTTGATTTATACATTTGTTCTACTTTATAAATATTCTATAGTTTTAAATTTAGTAGAAAAATGTAAGATAATTATAAAATAACAATATTTATAAATTGATAACAATAATATTTATTGGAAATGGAGACTGGATATTTTTCAAAAAAATTTCAAAACTTTTGAAACTTTCTCCATTTGCTTAAAACTATTGTCTTGAATAACTTCAAAGAGATTAAAGAGAGTTTGCTTTTGTCTGTTTTAATATTTATTGGAAATCGAGACTGGACATATTTCAGAATTTTTTTTTAAACTTTCTCAATGTATTACATTCTACATATCTTACAATATATGTGTCATCGAACGAGTTCCTTACGAGAACTTTATCATTTGTATTGGTATTGTTGTTAAGTTTCTTATTCATTTTGTATAATACTTATTTTTTTTCTTCTAAGTACACTGATATTGCCAAATAAACCGATAGAACTACATTAACTTAACATGTATATAACTTAGTGTATATAACTACCCTTAGGTTTGAAATATGCACATGCTAAAAAAACTTGAGGAAATGTTGCACTGAGAGTAACTGCTGCTTCTGACACTAAATGCAAACCGAAAACTGGTGAAAAGTATGCTCCTGTTGCAACCGTTGGTCTTCAACTAAAACTATAGTTCTGCATAAGCATATATCTTTAAGGAAATTCAATATATTTTCTCATCCAATAATTAACTTTGTCACATTTTTTGCTTATGTGAATCTTGTATTTTGGAAATAAATTCTTTCAGTAATATTTGAAGTAGTAATTTTATATAATATTTTAAATAAGTAACATCTTTTGCAACACTTAAATCCCGCCCTGCATGCATTTATTAGATTATACCAAAAGTAAGAGGTTTATTAATTGGCAATCAAAAAAGTTATTAAAAAAATAAAGAATAATTCAAATTTACAAAGTTATGCTTGACAATGCATTTTCATTTATCAGCAATTGGTTCAAGAAACATATTTATATGTATGATAATGTTTAATTATGATTAATCCATTAAGCAACTCAAAGCATAAATATTTTATTGTTACATTTTTATAAACTACTATACGAACTAATTCATAATTCTTTCAATTAACAATATCTTTAAACAATGATGATATGATCCGTTATAGTAATAAATTATTGTTAGTGTATAGAAACCTGAACTTGAGATTATCATTAATTTATTGATAATTTTACAACTTATTTTTTTAAGATTCTATTAACACGTAATTATTGAAGAATTTTATCATCTTTATTAGATTTATTGCGATTTACGTCATTTCTTATGAATCAACTTGAAAATCAAATTATTTTGAACAGAACTAGCTTCCAGTTTTTCCTATAAATTGCAATGTAATATCATATTAGAGCGTTTTGTATATAGTTTTAGTACTGATGATTGATGCTTTTTTTGCGATAAAATTTAAGTAGGACGAGTCAATAAGGTCGTGATCGATCGGTGCACTATTATTGTTGCAGTGTCGACGTCAGTATTACCTTCTCAATTGTTGCTCGGTGGGTTGTTGACGCGTTTGTCGATGACCGCGATCTTCGCCGATTCCATAGAGGCCGGCGCTGAGAGCCATGTGGACAGGGGGCGTCGCGACGCTCGGCCTCCTCGACTTTCATCCCAGAGAAGGTCCGCGACCCATCGGCGAGACGAAGAACCGGTGGACCTCGTATCACCACAGCCGCATATCCATTCCCATCATATCGACAAGATGAGCAACAACAACAATAACTAGAAGAAGGGCACGAGCACCACCAACGACACACCGAATGCTCGAGGCGAATCTTCGGCCTGACACCATAACATCACACTCCCACACATCCACCCCCGGCGCACAAAACTTGTCGGACGGCAAGGAAAACACTGTAATCCAACGGAACACTAAATTTACCGGGTCCGACCCAATTGCTACGACAATAATTTATGACAATTTCAGATGTAATTTTGTCGGTGGTGGTTAGATGGGGCCTAGGGTTTGGCTCGGGCCGCGGGATTATAACAATAAATACCGGGGAATCATCGTTTACTTTAAACTGCTATTATTCCACGCGAAAACATGCCCGAACTGTGGCAACGTTCGGAATGACCTCCGAAATCCATGAAAACCCAGAGGACTTTGATCATCCCTTGATAATATTAGACCGCTACTATTTACTGTTCACTTAATTACTTTACTAAATAAGTCTCACAATATTAGGTCCATATATTTTCGATTAAGAAAAGTAAATCAAATATTACTAAAGCTTTCAAAATGCAGCAATTAAAACAGTGGTTGATAACCCTTTGTATGTGAGAATATTTGAAAAAAAAAATACTGTTATTAAATAATTTTAATGTTCGAAGAAAATTTCTTGATAAAATGATAATACTATTATTGTAATCATTCAAGATTTATAAAATTCCCTTTACTAAATACTTTTAATGTTTGAAGACTGTTAATTTCTAGATAAAATGATTCATAAAATTCCATATAATATGAAATATAGCGGTTTGTCAAAATATTTAGAAAAAAAATACTATTACTTGTAATACTTTCAATGTTAGAAGACTTAATAAAAAAATACTACTATTGAACTATTAAATATTCTTGATTTGCTTTAATATTACTAAAGTTACGCAAATACAGCGGTTAATAGCCCTTTAAATGTGCGAATATCTTACTTTTTTTGTGATAAAATGATTTACAAAATTCCATTTCATAGTTCTTTGGAGAATCGCACCACAGTTCCAAAGGGACCACAAAAAACTGTTATGCGCAAAGAACAATTGCTGGCATCAAGACTATGATTTTGATTAAAATTAAGAGAATGAAAATGCCATTATTTTCATTATTGTACTAAATAACATCAGTAGAATGGTATATTTTTCAAGTAGCGGTTTTAAATAGTTCAATTCATCATATTAACTACAATTATTAGTTAATATTATAAAAAATCACTAGGTGATTGTTTGCAAATTAAATGTAACATAGATAATTGAAAAAGAAAAAGTAGTAATGTAGTCTATACACTACTTGTTTTCTCTTGAATAGTGAAATAGTAACTATTGACTTTACAATATGTAATTTATAGTGTAATTACAAGCCTCCTTTAAATTGCATTATATTATTACCCGTATGTTTGAAATCGTTGGTATCTGACCATCATGTAAGGGGGGAATGAAGGCAATTTTCGTTTATTATTTATAACTGTTACGCAAAGGGACGGTTTTAATCGACGTATCGATTGGGTGTCCCCACCTTTGGGGGGGCCACGCACACCATTTTTGGGACACTAAACACACTCTTTATAAATATAACAGCACCCCCATGTGAATGAAAAAAAAAATATAGAACGGAAAGGACAAAGGAATAACAGGAAATACCTGGTTATTTCCCCCTGTCAAATTTCCACAAAGCCGACCGCATTAAGCATGAGTGGAATTCCAAATACGTTACTTCAATCTTCCAGTTTCATTTTTTATTTTCTGTACACAAGCATCGGCATTTTCCTGCTCGAATGCAGATCTAAAATTAACTTGCAAAACCACTGGTATTTCGGTAACAAAATATTTCGTCAACAAAAAAAACACATTAAAAATTCTACATATTATTAAATTAAAAAAAATACGTAATATTCATGATAAAACTATTTCATTAATTCAGAATTATATACTATATTTACTAATTGTTTTTATTTGAAGAAAAAATTAAATTAAAAGGAAACAACTTAAGTTTCAATAAGATTAAGACGTTAATAAAAAGTAAAATATTGTATATAAATATTTCTTGAAAAAATCTGTGTATATGAATAATTTATCATCCTTTCTTACAGCAAATCTATATATTAATTCAAATTCTTGTTATAAAATATTGTTTCAAATACACCTAAAAGATGTATATTGAATAGTTAATTTTAAGATGTCAAAAATTAATGAATCTATGGAAAGTAGACATTTTTAGATAGGAATTTTCATAACAAAATGAAATAATATTTAGCATTTAATCTCATTGAAAGAATAAATATATTATTGTTTAATTACTGAAGTAAATTGACTTATCACTGTGTAAAGGAAAATTTATATTTTCACGTATATTATTATATTGATGTATTAAACATCAAATATACAATATAGAAAAATTTATGATTCATCCACGTATTTCTGTCAGTCTGCCACTTGATTTTATATACAGTTACAAGCAGTTTAAAAGCAGCCATAAACTATTAATAAATAAAAGAAATCTCCTGTGCACGAGTCATAAACTACATGCATTTCAACTCAAATCACTGAAAACATTTGCCATATATATAATCCATTTCCTTGCAAAATATAAAAAGAAAAATTTGAATTTTATGTACGAACTTATATAAAAATGAAGAATTATATCAAACACTGTAACAAATGGTATTTGAGGTAGCGATTGCCACAAGTAAAATGTCACAAAACTAAATTACACGCCTGAATGTCAGACAAAATTTAAATACTAAATATATGTAATATGTATAACACAGGAATGCCCTTTTGTTGTACAATTTTATATAGCTCATCGCAAAAGTTTTATAAAAATACAACATTTTAATTCAAGCATAAAGTTCAATTTAAATGTGGAATATAATAAATTTATTGTATTTTTTAAATTTTAAATAATTATAAAAGTAATTGTGAACAGAAAAAGAATCGGTTAACGAACCTTGGAAAGGACAAGGCAATCTTTGAATAGTGCGTTAACCGAATTACTTTACACCCATACCTCGCTTTACGTCCTAGTTCCACGAAAATTGGCCGCAAAGCGAAAAGCCGCATAAGGAGACAATTATTGCGCTTACGCAAGATTGGCAACGTGTAGATATATCGACATCGAAACATTAGCCATTATAACGAAACACTTAGGCCGTAAATCGAAAACGTGCCTTAATTGAAGAGGGTCGTTATAGCTAAATGCCGTATAAAGATCGGCCGTATAGCGAGGTATGTTTAGTTAGTTCTGTTAGAACTGTTCGTAAACCGATATCAACCAAAGGTGTATGATTATTGGATTTAGACTATCAGCATAAATACTGATTCGTATACACATAAAAATCAAGGAATTAAGTCACACATGAATAATTTATTAAATCAATATAGCTATAATTTTTCTGATAGATTCAATCTATTTATAGACATTTTTATAATGCATATCAATATTGGTTGCAATGATCACAGAATATAAAATTAATGTTAATCTTCATTTTATTTTATTCAACATAAAATGTAAATGAATAAATATTTTAAATCAATTTGGTATGACCTGAAACATCATTCATATACATATAATTATTCTAAAGTTCTGCGTGATCTATTATTCCCGGTAATAAGTAAGTTGGAAACGAAACTTCAAACCGTACGTGTTTCGTATTTAAAATAATAAATAATTCCTTCAATAATGAATTGGATTACCGTCGTGCTTAATCGAGTTTAATACAAGTAATTGAGGATAGTTTCGTATTCAGTTTTGTTGTATTTCCCCATCGATCTTCCTATACCATAAAAAACATATATTATTATTATTTTAAATGACATCAAAATCAATACATAATATTTCTCTTTATATTATTCTTTATAAATTGTATTTTATTATTTAATATAAATAAAATTTTCTTGATTCATATAAGAATTTAAAAATACACACATTATTTAAGAAGTATATTATCTATTTTTGAAATTTCATTTACAAAAAACTATTAATTTTATTAAACAATGCTTTTATATTATATATGTTTCTAATTAAAAATATAAAATTTTAATTTAAAATAAAGAAGAATAAAGAATTTTGAAGAAAGGGCGGAAATAGTAACAGTTGTTTTTAAGATTGGTTTAATTATTGTTGATTTTCAATTGTTGTTTCTTTATCAATCACATTCTGTTACAATCAATATAATTATTATTAGTTGTGAGAAGGGTAAGTCAATTTGAAAATCTGTACTATTCTCTTAAGTAAGGCAACAGTACTTATGGTCTATAGTCGTTTGAAGCAATAGGATTACAGTTGTTACAATAAATGCTATTATAATTTATTTAAAGAGTGAATAATTTGAATAAAAATAGATATTTCATATTCGTATCAAGCAGGTTATATAAATGTATATGTAATCAATAACAAATGTTCATTACTATTGATTGGTTAAGTGTGAAACTAATTTTATATAAAATAATTTAGTTTTCGAAAAAATATTAATTTGTTTTTTTTTAATTTTGGAAAATTGTCCTTGTAAACGTTTTCATTGCTATGTTTTTATATATTAAATGGAACACCGTGTATAGGAGTGAAACTGTAATTTTAATACGTTATAATTAATAAAACATTTCAAGCTGTGTGCTTTTATTCCAACCATTTCCATCGTAATGAAAACGCAGAAAATCGATTGCGACTTGAATAAAAAAGCAACAGAATGGAAGGAATAGTAAAAATAGCGTTACCAAACGAAACTCGATAAACAAATTCGTACAACACGGAGTTTTGTTGAGAAAATTTAGAGAATAAACGATACCTAATTGAATTTCGTGTATTAGTCGTAAAATGAATATGTAGAATTTGTTGTAATTACTAATTTGTAATTGGTAAATGAAGTTATAATATTGTGTATTATGGACCTAATTACTTTCCGATAGGGGGTGGGTGGCATGGACGTAGATAATCTATAAAAGTCTATAATTAGCTGACACCGAGCCGAAAGAAGAATGATTATTATTTGTTGTAACGATTGTTGCAAGAAACTTTGTAGGAGCGCCAAACCCTTTCAGCGAATTACAATTATGTTGATCACAATTTCTGTTATTTTAGTTTAATTAATTTGATTAAATCACCTGCTCCAAAACAAGACAAATACCTTTAAACGACCACCAACAAAATTAAGTATGTTCGGGATGTTCTCGAAATCACTTACACTCTTTACCGCCGTGGAGAGGGGTGTTAAGGAGACGTTCGCACGCAGATTTTGAAAATCCCGCCGCGAACGAGAGGAGACTGGGAAAAAAATAACACCACACCGAGTTATGAGTTGACATACGTTATATGACTGTGTCACAATGTAGATACATACATATACATAGAGCGTCGTCAGGCGTCCGACACACACGGAAAGGGGTGACGGAACGACGCGATGGTTTCCGGAAATCGACGATTGCCGGACGAAGGGTTGAAAGCGAAAATAACAGAGAAAGAGGAAAAAAAAAACAAACGTATGCAGATATACGAATAATATGTATAATGCAAATTGTAATCAGGTTTAGGCCAGAAAAATGCGCGCGTAATTTCCGGTTGCTGGAAAACGAAAACGAGAGATTTGACTGAAAAGAACGTTTATATCTTTCTTCAGGTACTTTCAGTGACAACAAAGCAGGCAACCGCGGTATACTTTGTTTAATATCGATTGCATTAATATTTATTTATTACTTGAGGAGAGAGAGTCATTGCTCCAAAGGCCGCATACGCAGTTGGCCGTAGTGGGAAGCAAAGCACACAGACACATAACGTTATATATGGACATACGAATGTCCTATTACTACAAATCAATTACATTAATTGCAATAATTGCAGCATTGACTAATTGACGAAGGCTGAATAATTTATATAATTAATAGATGGAAGCAGGCTGAGCGGCCGACATCGCATTTGACCGATCGACGATGGAACGGATTTGCATACACTGCTTTTGCACTTTGCAACCCTTCACTCCGAAGCTGTTCAAGAATTTAAACAATTGCTATTTCTATAAATACTGTCTGAATTATGCATCGAATAACAAAGGGTTTGTGTAGGGAGGTAGGGGGAGGGTTGCTGTAAAAATACACGACGTATGTTTTATTCATGGTCCTACTATGCAGGCATTCACCATGCGCCATTGTAGCAAGACGTTTTTTTTTTTCGTCGGGATCACCCTGTATATTAGATCGAAATCTTGGAATGTTGCGGCACTTTCGAAATAGTGCTCGTTGGACTAACAATTTGAATCATAATTAACACTTTCGCACATTTTAATTTATACTTTTTAACACTTTTAAACATTATGTACATAGTTGTATTCGTTAACATTATTCAAGGATTTATATTAATAATAAATGTGGTAAAGAGACCTATGGTCAATAGTCTTTTGCAACAATAGATTAAAAAAAAAAAATAACAATAACCAAAAGGGTGGCCAAAGTGCTATAAAATATCTAGTTTGTAAGGACATAATTGATATAAGGTGCGTTATGTTCATGGAGAAAGACGATAAATTGGAGTCTTTTGAGATGAATTTAAGGGAAAGCGAGAGGTATCTATTGAGTACTGGAACAATTTTGGTTTTGAAATAGTGGAGGTCATTCGGAGGGTGCGGGTTCTTTGGATGGCGGATCCTGGTGAGAATACGAAGGGAGGAACGTTCGGATACGGATAGACTTTTCAGAACAGGGTTCCGGCATTGGGAGAGAAGGGGTATTTATTTTTACGGAAAATTGATTAATAAATGGATGTTTCACATTAGACGGATATTTCAGAACTGTGAAACATTCCTCAGTCTGATTTTCTTGTTATTTCTTTACTTTCATTGTGTTGAGTTTATTTTTGGAAATTATAATAATAATAATAAAAAATCTGCACTCTCTTCTCTCTTATATTAAATACTATTATCTAAAAACATCCAGTCACCTGCATTTTGTAAATTTGAGTAGTTTTGTTATAGTTTTCTATAGGTAAGATGCCAGACATGTTAAATCATCAATGGAGAATATTCATTTTTTTATACAAAAATTCGCATCATAAACTATAAATCTGCTTTAAATTTTCATTGCATTCTTTCGCGCTTTTCAAGTAATTATTTTTCATTAATTATTAATAATTTATATAATCCTCTTTTCAAATTCACAAATTTTAATAATCAGAAACTCCAATATCCAAACAGAAAATATTTGCTAAAACAACTATTATCATAATTCATAGTCAACTTTTTTACATTTTCTTTATCAACATTTCTTTTTGCTACAGGATCTTCATTCTTTTTATACACTTAATATAATTTAAGCATTTTATGTAAATTTCGCCCCATTAACCCATTTATTTAGTATAGGAAATATATAATTATATCAGACGATTATTTAATAAGATATTTTTCATTTAATATTGAAATCAATTCAGGTGGATTAAATCTTGCAAATTTCTAAAATCAAATAATTTAATACGTTTTTAAACCAATGGATCTACAAAGATGATTATTGTTTAACTTCAGGTTTGTAGTGTTATATCTACATTTTAACTAAGTGACTAATCGTAGAATATAATTAATAGCAATTGATAAAATTACATATTTTTTAAAATTTTTGAAGTAATTTATAAAATCTTCAAATATGATGATAGAAAATATTAAAGAAAAAAAGAAAGTTTATTGCTGATTTTTTTTTAAATTTTATTGTTTATCATTGTGTGATTGTTACAACAAATATAATGTGTTATTTATTATTTAAGTTTACTCAAATGAATTTTATAGCAAGTAATTGAATTTCGTTGAACTCGAAACTCAACGTACAATACACAATATTCCAAGTAAAAAAAACGATGGGTACAAAGTGCACATATTGAAAGGTTCCATGAAACAAATACAACAAAATAAATTGATTCAACGAATCCCGATGACTCAATTTCCATGTATAGAAATGTCCATACGTACATAACGGTTTCAATTAAATATGTTATTTATATCGGCTCTGTGCTTTCCAATTGGTATGTTTGAACAATTGTTAATATTTATTGTTCCAGCGAAATACCGACGAAACAATACAAAAATATACAATTTAATCAATCCGATGCCTCATGACTCATGGATACGAACAACGGGCTTGCTAGGAACACGAAAATCTATCATCACCGTCATTCCTCTTTTACGAGAATCAATTTCAATTATTTCGTGGTATCTTCTATAATTCGTTATTCTTTTCCGAGAGAAAATGTTGGTTATTTAGAAACCTATTCCTTCATTTAATAATTTATATATAGTTTCATATCTTCTGATTGCAAATAATTAATATAATGAAATTAATTCTCGAAAATCTTGGTTTATAATTAAAAACCTAACTATTGTTTAGAATATATTTCTTAATTATTTTTTTACATCATTTCGTATCTTTAGATTTCATATGATTTAAAATACAGTAGATTCTTGATATCTTCTGTTTCCAAGCAAAACTCTATCTTATATTTTAAATATTTCGTAGGAAAAATTTAGATTTGCAAACAGAATCCCCGGTCAACAACAAAATTTACGAGAATCTATTGCAATTAAATTGTGGTATTTTATATAATTTGTGTTTGTTCTTCGAGAAAATTAATAATTTATGTCAATTCATATCTAATGATTGTAAATGACCAATATAGTTTAACTTTGATTCTCAAAAGGATCGGCTTCCATACACAAATGTAACTATTAATTCATTTTTTTCTTTGGAAAAGGTTTAACTTTTCTGGTTTAGAATCATTTTTGTTTTTCGTTTACAAGAATAAATGTCAATTATTTCATATTACGTTATATAATTCGATATTATTCTCAAAGACACAATGTTGGTTATTTAGAAATATATCAATAAATTTAATATAATAAGAAACAATACAAACTAAAATGTATTTGCATTATACATAGAAAAGAAAATGAAAACAAAATTATTGCCATTGCAGTAAAGGGTTATAGGTCATAGCTATTTCTGTACTAAATTTAATATTTTTCATAGTTTAGTATCTTCTGATTGTAAATGATTAATACAGTATAGTATTTATTCCCGAAAGTCTTGATTTATAAACAAAAATTTAACTTGTTTAGATTTTCAAACAGAATTTCTGATTTCGAATCAATTTTCGGTGAGTAAACAACATGCATTAATTTCAATTATTTTCTGTTACCTTCTATAGTTAGATATTTTTTTCCGAAAGAAAATTTTAGTTATTTAGAAATCTATTACTTCATTTTATAATTTACGACATATTGTATCTCCTGATTTCAAAAAAGAATTCCACTAACATTTATTTAGCTTTTTTACTATTAGATTTTCAGATTCTCGTATCTAGAATAGAGTTTTGTTTTAATTTACGAAAAACAATTTCAATTATTTATTGTAATACAATTAAGACGTATTTATATTTACTTGTCAATTTGTTAATTTACAGATTTCGTATATTTAAATAAAGATTCTCGGTTAATTAATATAATAGGTCCAAAGATGATGTTTGTTACAAGAGTTGTTCTCTAAGGTCTATTTAAGAAGTGGCTAGAAATCACCAATAATCAACTATAAAAATAACAGCAAATATTCATACAATTCTACGTTATTCTAACACACAAATATTACGTAAAAAAGACCAATTTCCGATTTGTTCGAAATTCGAACTGTCTCTTAACCAATTGTAAAATAAATTTAGATGTTTACAATGAGAGTTGCAAAATAAATCTAATTAAATAATAAAAATAAGAGTGGAAAGACCTATGGTCTATAGCCCTTTGCAGCAATAGCGTTATGATAATTAATTCAAATAATCAATTCGTACATATTAACTTAAGTAATTATTTACTTTTTTGTTTCATGTATATATTAAGATATTACATAAACCAGGAAGTATTCAAATTCAAATAGAGAGAAAAAAGGAAAATATGTTCAACAAATTTAAGTTGAATATTAGATTGATGGTCATAACTTGCTTTGTCTTTCGAAGATCAAAACGTTACTTTAAATTGCAAAGAAATAATTAGTGATCTGTCTTGATTTAGTGATTTGATTTATAGATATATAGAAACAAATGAAGCAGTAATGATATTTAATTCCGGAAGTTCTTCAAAGAAATGAACAACTGAAACTTTGCACGTCACGATACTCATCTCATCGCTTTATTTACTCTTTCGACAATCGATACAAACACTGCATGGAAATCGCGTGATCCGGAGAGGGTGGTTTCGCGAACGTCGGGGGAGGATTTCCCGTGCCCCAAGATTTATTATTAGATTGATGATTGATGTGTTTATCTTAATTACAGACCGCAAATCATAATAACTACATAAAAATTAGGCGCATCGCGAGTCCTTGGCATGGAAGAAACGACTGTTTGCTTTGGCCTTTTTTGATCCCAATTAGGTTGCGCT
>JAFMTC010000287.1:856745-890446 GCA_018845635.1 Nicrophorus orbicollis
CCACAGTTCAACTGTGACCTCAGAAATGGAAGAGATAAAAAAAATATGTAGTAAGGGGGCTGGTGGATTCACATCAATCTTTCGGCGTCTTCCAATTTGCCGCCGTTCGTTTCTTTTTTTTGTGCTTTGTACCAATATATATTTATTTTTCTATATATATTCACCGTATATCGAAACGGCATTTGCAGCGGCAAAACGTTCAGTTTTTAACGTGTCAATGTCGTGTGCACGTCAGACATTGGCATCGTCGTTTCCGTTACGTGACGACTTTGGTCTACTCACCCGAAATCTCGTGGTCAGAAAATAGTTCAATGTTAGCACCAGATGGAAATAGAAACTCGCTCGCACTTCACCATTAGACGACGCTCATTTGATGAGACGATGGATGAGAACAAAGAGATGGTGGAGAAAGAAACAAAAAAATCTGCACGCTGGTCGTGTCTTTGACTTACCTAGAACAAAAAAACATAAGTATTAGTATGGATATCATACACATTATAGATATCAATTACATAATCAATAAATTCTATTAAATAACAAAATCTATAGTTAAAACGATTAGGGACTATCTTGAGTTAGTATTGTAGAGTTAAACACATTAACAGCTACACTTTATAGATATTGAGATATCAATATATTCTATTAATTAACAAGATCTATAGTTAAATTATGAATAATCTTGAATTAGGATTGTGGAGTTAAACACATTAATAACTATAAAAATAAATTTAATTTAACAAATTCTAAATTACTAATACTTAATAATGCTAAGAGTGGAACAAGTTTGGGCAAAGAGACATAGAGCCATAGCCTTTGGGCCAAAAGCGATTAATTAGTGATGAATTTAAATAAATAAAAGAAATATTAATTAGAATATATATTTAATATTCAAAAAATTATAATAAACATCTGTATTAATCACAAAAAAAGTCAACAACTAAAAGTCTTTCAACCCTCAAAGAATATAATTCAAAAATTTAATGAAATATTAGTTCTTTTTCAAATTTATTCTTAACATAAATTATTTATATATTCACAAAAAGCAAAAAATCTGCAGTTCTATTCTAATTGTATTCCACACTAAAAAAAATTCAATAACTCTAGATTTTTACAAATATTTATGTCTTTTGGTCCAATTTATTGTTAAAAATAGATTTAAATTCAAAAAGTAAATCTAAACTTAAGGAAATATTAGTTTTGAATATTTATTATTAATATGAATTCATTATTTTAAAAATAAATGATGAATGCATTTGCTTTTTGCATATATTGTACAAATTGTTATAAATGAAGGCTGGTTCCTGGATCATTCCTTCAGTTGCCTCCAAAATGTTGGTAGAACTACAGTTTATTCTCCAAGTGGGCAGTATTTCAAAAACAAAAGTTATCATTATGTAAAACAAATATAAACACTGATATTTTTTAATTAATTATATGTGATTTTTGCATTTCCATGAATAACAGATATGTTTAATCGATTGGAAATGTAATTAAATTATTAATTTGTAAATAAAATTTAATTTCAATTTTATAAATTTAGTTCGCATTTATTATGCTCACTTTATTCTATTAACAATACTTATTTATATGTATATTAATATTTATATAATATATTCATAGTTAAATGTACTTTACATTGTTTATACGTGATTTATGTGGAGTTGATTAACTAATTGCTCCGAAATAGAAAAATCTATAGTTGAAAGGAATAATAATACTTTTAATGTAGGATAATAGAGCTTAAAACCTTAATAGTTTAATTGTATTTCACACTGTTATAAATAAGCAGATAACAAAAAAAAACTATGTAAAAATAGCCTTTTAGTCAATAACTTGAAAGAATATTAGCATTTCAAAGAAAACTATTTTACAACACATCCTTTTTCATTTTAGAAAATAACTTAATATAATTAGTACATAATTATTGCTTAATTACATATTTTTGTATCATGTAAAAAATCACATTATAATTACTGTAATTCCCGTATTAATTATGAATGCGAAGCTCAACGATGAATGGTTTATTTAATCGATTGATAATGTAATTAAATTATTTATTAGTAAATAAAATATAATTTCAATTTACAAATTACGTTCATATTTATTTTGGCGTTAATCATTTTCAATATTTTATTTATTAGTAATTAATATGTTTTGTTAATATAACGAATGTTGATAATCTCAGTTACGTGTAATAATTTAATGTAATCGTAATCAATAAATACATAATTTGTATAACGAATAAATATTATATTAATAGAAATTGAATATTAAATAATAATAATACTAATTATTAATATAATAACAATGAAATAAAATACACAAATTATGACTTTCCGACCAGAATTGAATGTAACAAATATGATTTCTAATTATTTTAGTATAAAGAAATGAAAGTAATACTCATTATACATAAAAAAGATTATCTAATTAATTGGAAAGATCTATGGGTATTTGTTGGTAAATTATTAATAGTAATGATAAATGGCTTTTGTTTTGTGAATATATTTTTTTCATATATGAATATTATAATAAATAGTATTATTTTTTTAGGGCAGAAATACTATATAGCTATAGCCCTTTCTCGTAATAGCGGATAAATGTTATTATAAATAATATTTTACTGAAAAATTGTACATAATTCAATCAATAATTAATAGAATTCAAGTTTTAATAAAAGTGTAATTACATAATAAAAACTATTTTTATAAAGTCTATTGGCCCTAGTACAGTGTGTTCTGTTCCAAAGATATGTTAAAATTTGAGCGTTATCGATTGTGATTTTAGGAAGAGTATCATTAATCACAATGTCTCAGCTTCTATTTATATAAATTACATCTGTCAAAACAAATTATGAGCTGAGTGTACCCTTGACCTACTACTAGGAAATTACTTCTGAAGGTTACAAACGTTTTCCCAATTATAAATAGAGCTGATTGGTTAGAAAAATACATATTCTTTTAATTTCTTAATTGTTAAATAAACGTTTTCTTATTTTTAACGCAGAATAAAGTTTAATTTAAATATAAAAAAATAAATATTTCAGGCGGAAATCCTTCAATAAATTCAGTCAATCCGTCAACCCTTTAGTCCTTTGATAAATAAAGATTATTATTATTAAATAATTCAAACCAATGATGAATAGTACTTTGTAAATATGCTTTATTTTTATGTATCTTTACTGTTGTAATAAATATAATTATTTATATTTATTGATTAGTTTTATAAATAAAATATGTTGCAATGGAGAAATTACAATAGCAAATAAATAAATATATGATTTAAAACTAGATAGCATTTCATTTTATTTTTGATGTTGTATCATTGTCTTCATTTGTTTTATTTCTATTTTGTAATTAGTATTGTTGTAGAAACTGCAATTTATTCTTTTATTTATTTAGTATTTTAGTAACGGAAGTAATAAATTAAAAAGGATGGAAAAACTTAATAAAAGTCGAGTCAACTGTAAAATATTAATAAATAAGAATTACGAAGTGTGGCGAAAAATTAAAAAAAAAATATAGAAGAAGAATGGAAAAGGAAGAGGTTTTAATTTATGGAAATGGAATGGTAGATGCGAGATAGAAGAAACGCGGAGTGTTGCAAGGAAAGAGTGCTATAATGGCAATTTGGAAAGAAGTGCGCCAGTGAAATGGAACACCTCGTTTATTAGCCAACATCATGAACATGTTTTTATTATTTGTTATCAAAGCGAAATGGAGGGGTGGCAGCAGCAGCAGCGCGAAGGAAGTGGTGGACGAGGAAAAGGAAGAGGAAGGGCAACCTAGGGGAGGGATGGGATGGCACCAAGGCGAAGGGCATATTATTCATTTCGTTGGAGTTGGATTAATCGCCGTCGGAAACGTCCGTTCCATGTTTCGCGTGCAAACATTAAAATTCTGGCCTACAGCCATCTTCGGCGATGACCTCGGAAGGTCTCCAAGATAAGATCGTGCGGAACGGGGTTTCAGCAGTGACGAACCAACCCCCCACACACGCACGTGACGTTTACATATACATAGAAGGAGAGGGAGAGACTCACCCGCCGGCCCCCACTAATATCATCTGCATTGCTCATCAGTGATATGTCACGACGGCGGAGGCGTCCACACCAGGTCCACATCACTTCCGGTCAGGCCGGAACTGCGGACGGCCATTGCCAACCGCAGCCTAGACGTGCACGTTCCAAACAGATCATCATCATCGTCGTCATCCGTAAGGCCACTCCAACCAGCTCGACGTCCGCACACATTTCCATACTCACTATTTCATTACCAACGTTTAATGGAAACCCACCACCCTCAATTGATGACTATTACCACCGCCGCTCACTATGGATCATGTGTGAGCGTGTATGTGTGTATCCGTTACCACAGACCGTTGTTCATCAGTTGCCAATCAATATCTTCGCAAAACCACTTTTCCTCCACCTCTTCGTTTTCTTTTTATATATTTTTCTCGTTTCTTTCCTATTTTCAATTTTAATTTAATCAATCAACATTAATCCAATTAAAAAAGAACATCCTGCAAACGGAGCGAAAACTCAAGATGGTAAGGAAGAAAATTAATTAAAAATCTAATTAATGAACTTCCTTTTTGTCTTTTTCTGCTGTACTCTCGTTTTTTTTTGCGCATGCCGAGAAACAAGAAGAAAAATTAATATTGGAATACTTATATAATATTAATTATATGATAAGAAATTAGCTGAATTGAATTATTATTCATCTTTCAATATATATGAAGATATCAGTATTCCAATATGTTAAATACATTGTTAATAATAATTAAAAATATTAATTAAACTTAAAAAAAAACATGTTTTTTGTCTACAACATTTGTTTTAAAATTTAGCAAATTGCACTAGTCAGAAGACACAAGTATTTGACGGGAAGCATTACAGCTACAAGCACATTCACTTGATTGACAAATATTGAAAAAAAAAACACGAAGCTATTTTAAAAACAATATTATAGTTACTTGTTATACAACAGTTCATTAGAACAAAGATACAATTCCTTTTATATTAACAAATTCAGCCAAACCTCGATATACGGCATTTCGCTATAACGGCCCTCTTCAATGTTTTCGATTTACAGCCCAAAATGTTGCCCATCTTGCGCAAGCGCAATAATTGATTCCTTCTACGGCTTTTCGCTTTGCGGCCAAGTTTCGTGGAAGGTATCTAGGTCGTAAAGCGAAGTTAGGGTGTATCTTTTTGCAGATCAAACAGTATTTTATCATCATCATCTATCATCATTAGTCTTTATTGTTTCAATACAATGTAAGAGCTTGATTAATGTAATTTGTTATTATTTACCAAATATGACACATAGTAATTTTCATTTGATAATTTGCTTAGCTAATACTGCAAAACGCCTAACTATTTTAGGAAACAATATTATAGTTACTTGTTACACAATAAATCACTGGAGAAAATATACTCATATTGGAGATAAATAACTAATTTATATAAAACCTGCTAAAACTCATTAATCTTTATAGTTTTAATACTTTATAAATGTTAGATTGACATGTTTTATATAAAATATTAAACATTTATTTTTATCACTTTGAACAATTATTAAAATATTAAAACCTTCTTATATTCATTATTGCAATATTTCCATAAGAATTACTTGGAATATTTTATTTAAAATGTAATTTATAAAATGATTATAGTCAATTAAATGAATAAATCTATGTACCCTTAGGAAATTAAGTAAATTTAATTAACTTAATTAGTTGTTAAATATGTGTAAATGACACTAGGAGTGCTAAATTGTGTAATCATCAAAGATTGAAATACATCGTTCAGGTGTGTTTATTCCTCGCATTTGCTTATGTAGTTAGCTAAATTGTATTTAGTCGCATGCAGCGAATGCAAAACGTAATCTATTTCCATATTCAATGTGTCAAAGGTTAGCTTCATCGTTGAAAGATATTCAATTTCCTCGCTCATACATCATATTTTAAATGTCACATCACGAGGAATAATTTAAATACTTCACATTATATCCAATTCAATTAACTTAACATTATATAACACAAAATATTATATAAAAAAATACAAATAGTGAAAATAACATATGCAAGATAGAAACAGTTCATTTATGCAGCAATGGTTTTTCTTGTATATCTTTTTCTTAATTTTTAGGGTGTCAAACTTTTTGTATTAAGAAAGTTTTTTTAATTCTAATTTATGTAATTAATTTTATTGATTACCATTAGTTAATATAAAAGAATCATTAAGTATGTATTTATTATCAATGAATCAATTTTCATATGATGAATATTTTTAAATAATATTTAAACGAAAATAATAATAGTAACATTTTATGTTTCTGGAAGATTTATTATTTCCTTATAATTCAATTATAATTATCAAACATTGTCAATAACTGTTATTAATTCAGTATCTTATTATTATACATAGGTAAACTTTCCTAAAAATATTAATATATTAAAAATAAATAACAAAATGATTTATTTATATCATGTTTTATTGTAGTAAACAACCAAGTTAATGTGAAGTTAACACGCTATAGAAAATTCAGACAATTTGAAATCTTCCTCTAAGTATAAAATCCTATTACATTTGCTTCCATAACAGTACTTAAACAATACTTTTACCAATTGATAGTTGAATTTAAAATTCAGTTATTAAACACTTATCAAAATCAAATTTATTCTCTATAAAAAATATAAGAGTGAACGTATCAATGGATATTATCGAAGTTCGTGACTGCAAATGCTTATAAACATTCGTGTTCATTGCAATTGTATACTTTTGAAATTGAACATGAACAATACAAGAAATATTTGTAGAAAAATTAATCAAGATTTTTATAATGTCACTTAACTTTATATGAGACAAGTAAAACAAATAAAAAATTATTGATGTAAAATAATATTTACATTAATAATTGTTGTTTTTATTTCAATTATTCAAACAATTATAGTTATATGCAAATTTATTTGTTTCTGTTAAAGTTTAATTACAACTTAGAAACTTTTTATTATTGACGTAAACTAATATTTATATGAATAATTGTTCTTTTTTTTTCAATTGTTCAAAAATATATAGTTATATGCAAATTTATTTGTTTCTGCTAAAATTTAATTATTATTTAGAAACTTTTAATTAGTAAATAACATTATAAAAAAATACCAATAGTTAAAAAATAGATGAAAGAATGAAAGAAGCTATATTAAGTAGCATCAAATATGGTAAAAGTTAAAATGAAAACCAATAATAAGAAGTAAGTAAAATAGAAGTTTTAGGTCAGAAATACTAATGGTTTTATAACCATTAGCAGCAATTGCATTTTATTTTCTTCATTTTTTGTAGTTGTTATTGCAAGAAATGCTATTATTATTAGAAGTTTCAATTATAAAATCTATCAAAGTTTATTAGAGTTACTAGGAATATATACTGTTTAGAAAGTTATTAAAAGAAATGTAAGTAAATAATGATTATTTTGAGTTTTGTAACAATTGCATTTTTTATTTTAGGA
Source organism: Nicrophorus orbicollis (assembly GCA_018845635.1). Taxonomy (NCBI): domain Eukaryota; kingdom Metazoa; phylum Arthropoda; class Insecta; order Coleoptera; family Silphidae; genus Nicrophorus; species Nicrophorus orbicollis. The sequence continues at coordinate 864,260 of JAFMTC010000287.1, forward strand.
TTAGTTTTTCTATTTGTTTAAGTTAACAGTCAGTTATCACCTATAAATTTGTTTAATTATTTTGATATTGCAGATATTAAAGAATATATAAATTAATTGGGGTGGAAATTTTTTGGTTGACAGCGCTTCGTTCATAATTATGGACAATAGAGATGTTTCATAAAATAATTAAATAATAAAATATAATTCTCTATAAACTCGAATGTAATATAATACATTTGTGTTGGGTTGGCAGAATGTGCGATGGCCATAATTAATATGAATATTACTGCCTGACGTGATTTAATTAAATGCGAATACAGAATTGCACAATTGTGTCCGGTCCGATTCGAATGTCATCAATTTCGTCGATTATTTTCCGTTCGGAATTTTCGGTGGGTTGAAAGAGGAGCCACCTCCGGGCTGTGAGTGGAAGGGCTTGATTAATTTCTAATTAAACCGCAGGTGGCGGTGGGACGATGGATGGAGTGCTCCGGGGTTCTATGATTGATAGAGACTAGACCGAATCAACGGGTGACAAAGGAGGCGGTCGTTCATTAAATTTGTAATGGAAGAGATTCGTGGTCGTGGGCGGCTCTGGGGGCGGCGGGGGGCGGTCGCGTTAAGCGACGAACCGCACCACTTCAAACATCTATAATCAGTGTTGATTACACAATACGGATCAGTCCTGTCCCGATTTGCATGCGCGCGTATCACAACAATGCCGATTCCCGAATCCTCGAATTAATTGCACTGCAATACTATTACCACAACCGGCTACTGCCAATTAATTAATTTATATTCGTATCTACCAAATCTTTGGTATGAAAGTTTATTCAAATTGACTTTAGTAAATTATCACATAACTAAGAGTAAAATAAAGCTATATACATTTTTATATCTGCTTGATGAGTTGCTGAGTTTCAGCTCTTTCGGCTTCATGTGTACAACATTATGTAGATATTTAAAAACAAAATACAGAAATTGAATGATTGCTGTTATAATCCTTTGGTAGAATTGGGAAAATATAAAAAACTACACCTATACCTCGCTATACGGCCGCTCTTTATACGGCATTTCGCTATAACGGCCCTCTTCAATTAAGGCACGTTTTTGATTTACGGCCTAAAATGTTTCGCTATAACGGCAAAATAATTATTATATATATCTACATATTGCTAATCTTGCGCAAGCGCAATAATTGATTCGTTATACGGCTTTTCGCTGTGCGGTCAAGTTTAGTGGAACGCATAAAGCGAGGTATGGGTTAATATATAACGTTAGAGATTTAATCAAAATATTAGATTTATAGTTCATTTACTGTAAATAAATTGTAAAAATAAATGAGGAAAAAGACTTCGGTCAATAGTCCTTTGGTGAGGTTACTAAATGTGTCTAATAATGATAGCCCTTAGCAGAAATATAATTTTATTTTCTTTTTCAATTTCCTCATTTTCATTGTTTTAAGTTTTTTTGTTGTTTGCAAAAATATTATCTTAATAATATAAAAAAAAAACATTTTTATTATTGTACTTATATATAAATTTGTGCAGTTAATTTGTATGAGAACTTGTTGTTAAATTTTATTATAAAATAACAATGATTCAAAAAAAAAATTGTCATCTGCGGAATTAAAGATTCTTCACTTATAATAAATACATATTTATTTTGATAATTTTGAAAGTTTTGTAACTTACATTTCGATACAAGGTTTAAACAAAGTATACAAAAAAATATGTTAATATTGTTAGTAATATTATTCCATTTCAAACTCATCCTGAAATAATAACCGTTATTAGAAGTGTACAATTTGGATGCAATTTCATAAAACTGCTATTGAAACAACAGCATTTAAAACTTTGGGTGCAGTTCCAAAGACAAGTTTTTAAAATATAAAAGTATGATGTCTCTAATAAACTTCTATACACATTACTTCGTCTAAATGTACCATAACTATTTTGAAAACCACTAGTGGCCAAAAGGACATATGCTTAATAGCCCTGTTTATGACTCTTGCAACAGTAATTATGAAATACAATTTCATTCGATAATTCTTGTTTTTCAACGAATATTAATGAAGGAGTTAATTAAAAATAAAGAAAATATATTTGCGGTAACTTGGGAGGTTTTTTGGAAAATCGATTTACAAGTGAAATTAGCCGTGGAAAATTTGAAAATACATATAATTAGAAATTATTGTTTTATCATATGTAAATAAGGAAATAATGTAAATTTAGTACTATTTCAAATTAATTTACTTGCAAAATTTATTTCAGTCAAATTTAATTATTATTTAGATAATAAAACCCGCCGAGGACTGAAAACAAAAGTGAATATATGTCGAAACTAACTAATGAAAACCAATTGGAACTCTTAATTCAATTGAATTAAGAGTTTTACAAGGAAAAAAAACATTATGTAAGCAATTGATAAAATGTGGAAATTACATTATATTTAAGAAAAATTGCAATGTTTCACTATATATTAAAATATTTACAAATTGTTACAATAACATTTTCAAGTTAAACGTAAATAGAAAAGTATTACTTAAGAAATGTATTCAAAACTTGAAAAATTGTAATGATATTTCACTAATTATTCAAGTATTCACAAATTGTTACAAGAACTATTTCATATTAAATGTAAATAGAAGTATTACTTAAGAAATATATTCAAATCTTGAAAAATTGTAATGATATTTCACTAATTATTAAAGTATTCACAAATTGTTACAAGAACTATTTCATATTAAATGTAAATAGAAGTATTACTTAAGAAATATATTCAAAACTTGAAAAATTGTAATGATATTTCACTAATTATTAAAGTATTCACAAATTGCTTCAAGAACATATTCAATTTAAATGTAAATAAAAGCATTAAAAAATGTATTCAAAATTTGAAAAATAGTAATGATTTCACTAATTATTAAAGTATTTACAAATTCTTACACATGAACATTTTCTAGTTAAACGTTAATAGAAGTATTACTTAAGAAATGTATTAAAAACTTGAAAAATTGTAATGATATTTCACTAAATATTAAAGTATTCACAAATTGTTACAAGAACATTTTCAAATTAAACGTAAATAGAAATATTACTTAAGAAATGTATTAAAAACATGAAAAAATGTAATGATATTTCACTAACTATTAAAGTATTTACAAATTATTATAAGAACATTTTCAAGTTAAACGTAAATAGAAGTATTAATTAAGAAGAAATGTATTCAAAACATGAAAAATAGTAATGATATTTCACTAATTATTAAAGTATTTACAAATTCTTACACATGAACATTTTCTAGTTAAACGTTAATAGAAGTATTACTTAAGAAATGTATTCAAAACTTGAAAAATTGCAATGATATTTCACTAAATATTAAAGTATTCACAAATTGTTACTAGAATTCCAATTCAACTTTAATAAACTTCATTACGATTAATTACAGTAAAGTTATAGTTATGTTTAATTTTGACAGTGCGGATATTTATTTACTTCAAGACTTAAGAAACTGGACTTACATCACGTCAAAATAAACGGTTTATTTAACGAATTTTGAAATATGAATATCTTGTATTTAAAAAACGAATATAAAGAAATAAATAAATTAAGAATAAAGAAATAAAATGGACAGAAAGACATCCGGTCTTTGCAGCACTATAATTTTCTTTGATTTTTTTCTTTGTATTTCTTCAAGTTAATTGTATTAAGTTTATTTCTTTCTGTAATTGTTTTTATTTAAAAAAATAGTAAGAACATTTATTTGCAAAGTTGCGGTTACTCGAAGTGTTTTTCTTTTCGGCAAAATCGATTCGCGTGTGAAATTAGCCGTGAAACTCGGCTATGTAAAAATGCATGTAATTAGAATATCCAGAGACCGCAATTTCACGGGTCATAATCTGCATGCATGTATTTGTGTGTTCGATATTTTAAGCATTTAACGATTTCGCGGAGAGAGGTTTTCGGGCCTCGTGAGGTGAAGGAGACCAGTTGACCCCACCGGGGTCGATACGACTTGACCCCGACATTTAGAATAAAGAGGCCTTCGAGTGCCGTTCCTGTTTCCAAATACGGTTTACCTTTTTTGTCCCGTGCCGCAGCACTTATTTGATACTTTAGGGACTTCAAATAAAACACCTCCACTTTAATTTTATAATAGAATCCATTATAAAATTTAATTAAAATCTATGATTAACACAGTAACATGACATTATAATAGTTTTACACTATTAATTAACAACGAATTATATGTGTAGGTACTTTGTAATTAATTCGTAACATGTCTCGTTGCAGTACAAAGATGACTAATGGGAATACCAATAAGCAAATGGACGACAATTACAAACTTGGAACTTAGAATGGTATTATCACATAATTCTGGATTAACGTGTCTTAAAACCATATTATAAATATTATACCAGACCCATAGCCAAGATAAATAAGTATAACTAATATAATTCTAAACAAATAATCAAGAATGATTTTTCGTCCATTTTTGTTACTTTCGGTTATTTAACATATATACTTTTTATGAACAAAGGTAGAAACATTTAAAGATTTAAACCTTTCATAGGCTAATACACCCATGCCTCGCTATACGGCCAAGATACGTTCCACGAAACTTGGACACAATGCGAAAAGCCGTATAACGAATCAATTATTGCGCTTGCGCAAGATTGGCTACATGTAGATATATCGACATCGAAAAAGTTTTTTTTGCCGTTATAGCAAGACATTTTAGGCCGTAAATCGAAAACGTGCCTTAATTGAAGAAAGCCATTATAGCGAATTGCCGTATAAAGAGCGGCCGTATAACGAGGTATGGGTGTATAATTATTAATAAATTAAATAAAAAACTATAAATGATGTAATCAAACAGAAAAACATAAATTCAATGAATATAATCATTTACTAATGCGATTCGTGCAATTTTACTCATATTTTTGTCTACCATTAATTCTTTCACATTAAACATATTTCGAATATGTCGACCATCCGAAGCATTTCGCTGATTGCGAATTTTAATCAATCTATAAATTATATTAAATAATTGGTTAATTCCGGACGTCGTTTTGTATTTGCTACATTGTCCGTGACGTGTGCCGATTGTAAATAATAATTCGCAACATACTGTAATTCGCTTACGCAACACTTGTTATCTGTTTCATTGATATACGTTATAATTTTATTTTTCAACACGAACATTCCTAATTGCATTTACACATTAAATTCGGTACATTCGAAATAGTGGATGCGCCGGGCATCGTGTATTTCGATGTTTCATAAAGTTTACGGTACACAAAATACGCAAAATTCTATATTTCGAGAAATATAATTTTGTAGGTATATTGTTATAATCAATATCAATTATATTCATATAAATAGATTAATATTTAAAAAAATCTTTCTTTTCTCTCTCCATTATAATATGAATATATTTATGTATTTAAATATTAACAAAAATTGAGTAAAATAAGGTAATATTTATTACAGAATTATTATATACTTTAAAAGACTTATAAGAATAGTTACAATATGAATTAAAATTAAAAAGAGAATAAATAAGTAAAATAAAATCTGTAGCAGATTGGAGCACTAGTTCAGTTTATTGTCTTTGTAAACATAACTAAAGATATATTACTGTAATAATTTATAATAAAAATATAATATGATTATATTTTTGTATGTAAGTAATGTAAAATATACAAAACTGTTTATTACTTTAAAAAATTTAAAAAAATAATTTATTGTATACGAAATATATAAAATTGACAAATTTATCCAGATTAATATATTTAAATTACGTAGTACATATAAAGCGTTTAAGAAAATCTACCCTTATTTCACAAGTTACGCGCAGTAGGCAGCCAACTTTGCACCATACTTCTTCGATCAAAGAATATTAAATATAACTTATAGTTTATAACTTATGGTTTTTGGTATATTTACATGAATTATTTTAATATGTAGATAGTAACTTTATTGAATTATTTCAAATTACATCATTGTACAAGACGTATTCTAAACTTTCATCAAAAACTAAGAACTCAAGAAATAAAAAGTAAACTTAAAATTTCCAATTGCATCGTGCATTCAATTTATAAATATATATTATTATATGTTATGTATTATATATTATATGTATTAGAAAATGTGTATTTATTTGTTTTTATGCGAATTTATTAAAGTTTATACGTTGCATTACAATATACCTGCATATAATTGAGATTTATCATAATTTATCGAAAAATATTATATAAAACCTACAGTTAGACATTTTTATATTAAAATGAATCATATTTATTAAAAAATAGTATTTCAACAAGTCATAGAACTTTATTTAATTGATATTGATTCTTTTAAAAGATCATCCTTAATAATTACCATAAAATACAGATAAATTAATGACTTCATTATGTTATTACGTTATTATGTTTCAAACATGTTAACACAAATTAAGTAATATTTTTTTATTGGAACTAATAACATTTATAGTGACCGGGAGACTAAGAACATGTAAGTTCAGAACAGTAATTAAACACGTTATAGCTGTTGATTACAATTGATCAATTTTAATTTATTATTATTATTGACCATAGAACTTTCAGTAAAATATGTTTTATTTTTCATCTTTCGTTTTGTCCATTATATTTGTTATGTTTGTTCCATGTTCTGGCCTGATATGTTCTGTTTCGTCATGGAACCGCATCATACAACATATTTAAGTTTCCATATTTTGAATTATTTAAATTTAGGTAATCTTTTATTTAACATGCATCTGGAAATGTATCAACTTCTTGATCTATACCTTTGACCTCTATAATAGACCATATTATTAAGTATGTATTCATTGACTTATTTTGGAGAGTATGAAAGGCAATTCTTTGTGTTATATCGATGTATAAATTTATATTATTTCATTCATTGAATTATGTAATGTTAAGTAATCATATTAGTTTTCTTTGGAAAGGATGCGATCAAAAGTCCTATGTAACAGTTGTTTTTTTTAGATTTGTTATTATACAATTGACAGTTGCAATAAATATTATTATTAATTTATGAAAAAAATCAATCATTTGTAAGCAATTTAATTATTAAAAATTTAACAATAATAGTAAAAGTATTTTCGTTATATAAGTTTTTTTTATCATATAACTTGACATAAATCAACTGTTTGATGATAACAATTGACATAATAGACACATATTATTACGTATGTGTTCATTGACTTGTTTCGTGGGTGGATGTACGCAATTTGACGTTTAACATCAGGGTATAAATTTGACAGCTAATGCACGATGCATGTAGGTGGTGCAAGACATGAATGGGACAGACCCATTGATGAATATGCCCTCCCCACCCCATTGAGTTTCGCGTGAACATGCATACATGTAATTGCTCTTTTTTTGCGCATCGCGATACCGATAATTTGTTAATTCCGTTCGGGGCGGATGGGATGGGTGGAAAAACAAATGAATTAATCGAGTAATTGCATGATCAATCAGGGGGTGCACACGGCGAACGTGTGCCGGCCCACAAAGTTTGATTAATGGGGGCGGCCTCGGATCCAATAACTCAAAATGTCGCGATGGACGGACCCGGGGCCCAGTTTCGAGTACTACCGTTACAACGTGCTGGGTCATTTATACAAATGTCCATCCAGATGGTACAGATCCGGCGGCGGCAGCGGGAAGGGAGCGCACGCCGATGGGCGGCGGCGGCGGTGGATCCGTGCGCCCCCCAAACTCGATCGATGCGCAATTCGGCGCAGCGGAATTGCAATTCATTCCGCCAGACGTGATGGCCCCCTCCTGGTGGCGGGCGGCCTTCGCTTTTGCCAACATTAAGCACGCGACCCACATTTCAAGTCCAACTTTTCAACCTGCCGCCCCCTCTTCCTTCATACATCCGATGCATTCGAACACGTATTGTTGGTTCTTTCAGAGAAAATAAATCGTCTGTTTGTGCAGCCTCGTGCTGCGGCAGACCGCCGCCGCCGACGCCACCTCCGTCGTCGTCGTCGTCGTCGTCACCATCCTCATCCTCTGCTTCTTCTATCGATTTGATACGACAGGGAAGGGTGCGCCATCTGACGCCGGAGGCGGCGAACGCCGTTTCTTCGCCGGGTCTCGGGGGCGGCGCTCGAATTAACTGCAAAGACGCGCGGGGGCCGTTTGCTGTTGCCATTCCGTAGCGGACCGGGACCAGGCACCCCCCGATTGATTTACTATTGCTACGCCAAAAACAATCCTGAATTATTCATAAACGACGCAAAATGCTAATGCCGAAAAGACAACAATCGCGATTTATTTTGACAGGCTCTGGGCATCTTTAATTAAATACACTTGGAATCACTTTGCCATAAACTTTGATGCCATTCGCAGCTCGAACTCCAATCATCAATTAGACTCATCATCTAACATGCAGCGGCGGCGGAACGACCGCATTGCAAGTGTTTGTTGGCAAAGGGCTCGGAAGAACAGAAACTGAACAAAGTTTTGGACATCAAGTTCGATACTCCGATTGCACGAACTGATTTCGATCTTTTGTGTGCTTCCGATTGTGACGTGTACAAAGGATAGCCTCCGGAGAACTCACATAATGTAGATTGATAAGCTTATTGGAACTGCTAGAACAACTCTCAACAAAATGATCCTAACTATAATAAATGAAAAAGTTCTAATACCAGATCATCAATTGGATTACGAGTATTGATAGTTAATTTACTGGATAATAGCTTAATTCTGCATCTACACTATACATCACACCAAAATTGAACTGACAAGTGAACCGAACTGACAGCTTGGTACACCTAGCAGACATTTATATCTCTATATATATATGATTTAACATAGAACTAGTTATACAATAAATTCATTTAAAGCATTAATAATAATAATTCGGCAAGAAGACCGGTCAATAGTCCTTTGTAGCAATTTAATTAGATTCAATGTTTTCTTTTTATTCTTCTTCTTGATTTTTGTTGTATTGAGTATTTTTTGTATCAATGTCTTTCTTGCCAATAGTATTCAACTTATAAAGATTTTAATTAAATTTTGAGAAAACTCGACATTCGTAACTTTTCGTTACAATTATATTACAAATTACATTATCAACTATTTACTACACTCATGCCTCGCTATATGGCACGTTTTCGATTTACGGCCTAAAATGTTTTGCTATAACGGCAAAGAAAACTTGTTCGATGTCGTTATATCTACATATTGCCAATCTTGCGCAAGCGCAATAATTGATTCGTTTTACGGTCAAGTTTAGTGGAACATATATATACCATAAAGCGAGGTGTGTATAAGTCTATTTTATGTATGAATATTTTCAAATATTGCAATTGGATCGGAACACTATGAACATGAAATAACAATACAGCAAAAATGCAGAACAGTGACAAAACAGAATAAATTGTTTTACTAGGTCGGTCATTATTTTATTTATATTATGATTATTGATAATAGGTCCATCCATAAAACATTCCTTTTTCGTCTTCAGTTCTTTAATGTATTGAGTTTTGTCCATGTCCTGTTTTTTTTTGATATTCTGCTTCAAGTTGCATATATATTTTATCTGGGAATCATATAATGAATTAGAATTATCTCGCTAATTATAAATTATTAAAAAAAAACTAAATAAAATTAATGCAACAATTTAAAAATAGAATATAGGATTAATGAATATTTATAAAATACAGGGGATTCATAACATACATTATCAAACCAATTTATGTAACGTCAAGCAACTACTTATATCTTTAAATATGTATATATTACTTCTTTTGTAAAGTTATGCTACGTCAGCTTAAAAAAATCAGAAACTATGTGAAAATGTTCACTTTACCTTACGCGTTAAATGGGATTTTTTATCGCGTAATTTCATCGCGTTATACGAATCTGCATTTTATGGGAGCGCGTTATACGAGAATCTACTGTATAGTTCTAAATTGTTGAAATAACACTATGGATTTTAGATTCATTGCTAGTTCTAGTTATTCCTATTACGTACAAGGAGTAGTAACCGTTTTATGTTGAATTTTGCATGCCAATAAGCAATTATGCATACCATAAACTGTGACAGCTGCAAACATTATGCATTCACTCAATTGAATTCCAGTTGTTTGTTACAATGCAGCTGCTTACACGTTCAATTAATCACATTGTACATTAATAGTAATATTATATTTTAATAAATTAACTATATATTTTAGCTGTACTGACATTAAATTTACAAAAAATTTTCAACAACAGTAACTGAAAATTACATTCACACTTCAATAGTCATTCGACTACAACTAATGTAAAACATTTTGTGAATTATATGTTCAGGAATAATATATTTTAATAGACTTATGATCAACAACCTTTGCAGCAACATAATTTTATTTTTAATTACTATATATTTTTTTATTATATTGAATTTATTTGTATTAAATATGTTGAAATAAATAATTACAAAAAACTTAATAATAACAAAGAAGAAAGTACAAAAAATCCATCTCTACAAAGGTTTATTGACCATAGGTCTATTTGCCATTGATTATATTATTACTATAGGTAAATACCTATAGAAAATAGCCCTTTGTAATCGTAGATTTTTATGTATTTCTTTGTTATTATATAAATATCCTATGTTTTTTTACCTGTTTATAAATATTAAAATAAATATAATTATCTTTATTACTAATTACAATGCTTCATTAAAAATGTGTATATTTATCTGAGAATACGAGTTGTTAATATTACTAATAACAAGTCGTATTATACATCATTTTAATCAAACTAATATTTATTTTATGTTATGTTAGCATATAAATCAATTGATTCGTAAATTACAGTAATAAATAAAAGTTTAAACGCCGTTTATTTCTAAACTTAAATTGTAGCTAGTAATTGGTTGCAGTCAAACACATTCTGTGCTTGTACCGCCAGCATTTTATTACATTCTTATTCCGTCCACGTTTTCAGGATTGAAAGTATTCTCCTATGTTATTATTTGATTTGATTTTACATCCTTCGTTCTGTGCATGCTACACTGAATAGATGCAGCATTTACAACACTCGAAGAATTATTATTTAATCCACTCAGAACCTGGGTCAAACTTGCATAATATATTATTTAGAATCTTAATACAAGTGTCAATATCTGAAAATGTTAACTGAATTAATTACGTAACTTGCATAATATATTATTCAGAATCTCAATACAAGTTTCAATGTTAACTGAATTAATTATGCAGCCAAGTGATTGAAATGTACCATTGTTATTACATAACGCATTAATTCCGATCAAATAATTGTAATTCGAACATTAGCCGGATTCCATTAGCGGTGAGTTGCGTAGTGGTGCTCGTGATTCCTATCAATAATATCCTTCAAATGACATCGATCGATCAATCATCGGCACGCCGCAATTGGCATAAAAATAGAATTTCAAGATAATTAAAGAACAACGACTATACAAAACATGTGATTTATAAGCGTCGTTATGGTAGATCATGTTTATTTTAATTACTATTGTTAGGACTTTCCGTAAAATATGTTTACTTTTTTTTCCATCTTTCGTTTTTCTGTTATTACTTGTTTTCAGGAAACTAAATAAAAAGTATACAGAGTAAACAATTATTTTATCGTCAACGATATTTCGTTGGAGCCTGATGACCGCAAAAACGTTAACCAGAAGAAAAAGGATGTTAAATTAAATTTCTTATTGGTTTAAAGTTGGGATGTTGAACGTGATCGATAACCCATTCTCTGCCTCTGTGGCAACGCACATCCTGGCATACACAGATTAACATTTGGGCACCCCCTTTGTTCTCGGGCCGTAGCAAAGATAAATCTAACGGCATTGTTGGATGAACATACTTATATTTCCCTACATCTATAATCAAGCGTCGAGCCCTGAAGGCACCGTTCCCCCAGTATACATGAAAACCATAAATTTCGTCACGTTTATGGTGGATGCGCCGGGGAAGACAATGAAACATAGTAGACATCAAAAATACATTTCAACTTTTATTCCAAAACGAAAACTATTGGTCATCTCTACAAAATAGCTCTCGTTCTATCTTAAATTTATGTCCAATGTTTCTTCCCTTATCCAATTCTGTTCCAGGAATCCTTATGGAATTCATTGGAATCCAGATGTCTTACCAATTAAAAATATCTTATATGCACCATTTCCCAATAATTGTGTCTTTTTCTTAATGAATTTTAACTTTTTATAAACCAAGTTTTTCTAATTATTGTTGCAATAAATATTGTTATTATTATAATTCATTATTGTATTTGAATTAAATTCATTAGATGCATGGTCAATTTTGTTTTTGCAAATTAATTTACAAATAATGGATTACATCTTGTAAGCAATTCATTTAAATCCATTTAATAATGCTATAGTAGAATTGAATGCGTTATTACATTCATTGAATTCAACTGTAAATGAGTATTGCTCCGAAAGCTGTTTTCCTTTTTCCCCATTTCCCCAGAATCGTGAAGTGGAAGGAATGTAATATGCCGGAAACCGAAACGTGGGGCGGGGGAGTGAAAAAAGGGAACACCGAATTTCGAACGGAAATAAATGCGTTTTAAGCGGATTACAGCTCGGACAAGAGGCAGTTTCCACTGGATTTCAGGAAAATGGAAGAAGGAGGGATCCCTTTTATCGGTGTTCCACCAAGAAGCTGCGCAAAACCTTCCTATTCAGCTGCAACAAGCAAATCTAATCAACCATTTTTCCTTATATTCAAGGTTCGAAGAAAGTAATATATCTAAAAGTTCAGGTGTTTATACTGTGATTGTTATATTGTAAATTTTTCATAGGTATAAGAAACATTATTTTATATTATTTTAAATCAAATAATTTAATCATTCAAATCATCATTTCAATAAAATATAATATGAATTTATTTAATTTAACTTTTTGAAATCTATCTAGTAGTAGGCCTAGATACGTTCCACGAAACTTGGCCGCAAAACGAAAAGCCGTATAACGAATCAATTATTGCGCTTGCGCAAGATTGGCAATATGTAGATATATATCGACATCGGAAAAAAGTTTTTTTTTGTCGTTATGGCGAAACATTTTAGGCCGTAAATCGAAAATGTGCCTTAATTGAAGAGGGCCGTTATAGTAAAATGCCGTATAAAGAGCGGCCATATAACGAGGTATGGGTGTACATTGAAAGTTTGCTGTTGCCTTCGCATTTTTCTCTAATTAAGATTTTCCAGTGGGAAAATTGTAGTAAAGACTTACGTAGAATGGAAAGTAAATTTAAGTTCCTATTATATATTGAAGAGATTAATCATTTTTATTAAAGACGAGGAGTATATTCAATATTTGAAAGTATGAAATAATATTGAAAAATTACATTAGGCAGTATAAGTTATTTATTATTTGAAATATAGTTTCGTGCAAAATATGCAGTCAGAGAAAAAGCAATCAATTAAATTTATTCATGGAATTTTAAATTCGACCGAATCGGAGAAATTCGCCGATTTTTATTTCGTTGCTCTGCAGAATAATGGCCGTTGTTGGATGATCGATTTGCAGGGCATGTGGAGGAAAGAAAGGACCGCTGAAGACATCCAAAAGTGGGAACGGTGTTAATGGCTCGGAAAGGAAGCATTAAAATTGGAACCGGTGCGCGCGGATTTTAACATTTATTGGATTTTCAAGGGTCCTTCTCCCCCCGTGTTCCGCCTTTCTCTCTTTATTTAGTTTTTTAACGAATAGAAAGAGAAGAGAACGGTTCAATGGGCGGAGGCGAAAGTGGAAAAGTTATTTTATTTTATTGCCACCGTCGCCGCAACGGCTGCTGCCCCATTTTTCTCCCGGCAAAATTAAGGACTCCACCCGTTTTCCCCCCAAAGTTTCCCCTCTAACAATCATTTTTCTCCTTTGGACTATCAATATTTTGGCTGCCGCTCGGGATGAATGAGCTAAGCGTCTTGAGTTGGAGAGAAAGGACACCGTTTAAAATTCCCGCACTCTCGCACACTTCCTTCGCATTACGTAACTTCGAAACTCGACCAAAACTGAAACTTCTTCCGTCACCCCTCCTAAAAACTTTTCCAACAATTTTCTCTTTCAACTTGCAAACTAAATGATTAACTATTCTAATAAATTTCTTAAATTAATATAAAAAAAAACTCGACGAACTTAACAGCATTAAATTATCGCTGGAGAAAATAATTTTATTTCGCAATTAAAAAACCGATGCTACAGACTGTAAACAACAAACTTTATAGACCAATTCCAACGAGAAGACGCAATAACGACGTTTATTACTTGGATATTTTTCTAAAAGCAATCAAAAATTTCATACGTTTATTAATTGATGATTGATTTTAACTTCAAACATTTAATAATTTAATGATCGATTTTATTCACTAAATGTATTTATTAATTATAATATATTTATAAAGTTGAGATCCATTTGAGCCAAATTAAATAAATAATGATGAAGTTATGTTAATTGCAATTGATTTTCCAATTAATTACATTTAAATTATATAAATTTTATAGAATATAGAAATATTCTAAAAGGTTTATAGATAGACAACGTTAAAGTTTTTGTTTTCATGTAGTATTTAGAATAATTAATCAATCTACATGAGATTATATAAATATTTAACATAACAGTTAAGTACTTGTTATTATGAAAAATGTTTGAGAAAATAAGTTTTTTTTGTCAATTAGTTTTCAAATTTAAGTAATTTTACTATTATGGATTAGTGAATTAAATATTTTCCATTGAAAATTAAAAAAAAAAGAAATCAAAATAATAATTCACATAAAACTGTGAAATAAATAATTGAGATAAAGCTGAGAGTCAATAAATAAATAGAACTATAATAACATTGCCTGAGCTCAGATATAAAGTTCTATTTTTGCATTGTTGGGTTTAGATAAGTGGAATGTATGCAAATCTCGACGGAGAAATGGAATTTAGGGATTGTATATTATATAAATCGGACATTCGAGGATTCGCTTTAATAGTATGTAACGTAATCTGCTGGGTCGAATGGAGAAAATAAAGGGAAATCTCGAATTACGAACGGAAATAAATGCAGTTTAAGCTGATTACTGATAGGATAAAGCGAGAACTCGTCTCCCGGTCCTGCATAAAATATGCACAAGTGCATAAGGAATATTAAATACATGCAAGGGATTCTATATTTTTCCTGTAAGTAAAGTCGCAAGTTTTGCATACAAACAGATGCTTAAATCTTCCGGGGAAGGTTTTCTATCAGAAATACATTGCTACTACTGCTGAAGTTCTAAAAGCTCTTTATACTTGAAACACATTTATTTCGTTTCGCACGGGTACAACTTCTTGTGTCAATAGATATTACTTTATTTTTGTTATTCTCTATGTATTACACTAGGTTTAAATTGAACTTTGAATATTATATTATCCTTCAAATTTATTATATTTATAAAATACAATGAGCCATGAATTAACGAGCATAGACGATGTTTATTACACGAATTGTTCGTTAACCGAACATTGATTTAACAAGTGACTCAAAACTTACGTTCACATATTCGGTTAACGAATAACTTAACATTCGTTACACGGACATATAAAATTTGTTATTTGTCAAAAGTGTTCGTAATTCGATTTGTTTTATAGGTAATATATTTGTAACCTATATTACAAAACGATTTCAATACTGGTCATTGAAATATCGAAGCTTATATTATTAAATATTTAATTGAAGTTTAAACATTCTTAATTTTACATAAACGTTGTAAATTTGTTTCAATATATTATTTTGCATTAATCATTTGCTAATTATCATTTATTTCTTAAAATTGAGAAATTTACCCCTTTGAACCAAATTAGGACTAACAAAAATGCCGAAAATGCAATAAATTTTACATTTTAATAAAATAATAATGTATTTATTTTCATTACAATTGTTTTACTAATTTGATTTCATATAAGTTAATGTTACAGAACTTCAAACTAATATTCTACAAGGTTGATAGACTACTAATAAGTTACGTAATAGTAAAGTCATTGAAAGTATAATGAAAAAAGGAGTAATTAGTAATAAATTATTTTGGAACTGCTTTTATGAAAAAATTAGTTACTTTATCATTTCGATTAATGTATTTAGTAGCGCTGAATGACCCATGGACAATCTATTTCTTTTTCTTCTATTTTTTAATAATTTTTCTTGCAGTATTATTATATTTAGTACTTTTCATTCAAATCTTCTAAAAACAAATAGAGAGGCAAACTGCAAAATTGAGATAAAGCAGAGTTTAGATTAAAGATGTGTGTTGGTAAAAGTGATAAATCTATAATCGATTTCGAAAACATATAAAGTTAATGGTGGTTATTAAATATTTAGCCGAAGTTCAAACATTCGAATGTGTTTATGTTTTTGTGATGTGTGAAATATGGAGCTGACATAAAAAGAGTCTCAAGATGAAACATGCAGACACGTGAAGTATGAGGAGCGCTGCAAACAATGTTCCAACATAACTTTCCTACAAAGTACGTACACAATCGTCTATTAATATCGGCAAAGCCGACTTGTTTTGCCGGCGGAGTGAAAAATAGATGCTAAAACAAACCGAAAGGGAGAGAATGTCATTAGTTATTTCCTCCTTCTCAGAAACGCTAAAATAAACACAATTGTATATAATAATACTTATATATATATATATATATATATAACGCAATCCTATCCTCCCCCAATGTTTCCTCATTATCTTTCTCTCCTTGAACGCATTTAATGACTGATTTATATGGAGCGAACGGGATTGATTATTTCTCCTTCGGAAAAAATAAAGGCCAGACTTAGGTAATTAGGTGCAAAAGCCCTGGAGCTCTCGCACAAAAGGCAAAGATAATAAATTTGTTTGACTATTATTAGCATCGCCCCCGGCTGTGTAAGCAATAGGGCGCAGGGCGCAAGGTGAACGTAATAGAAGGAAAAGAAACAACGATTTCGTATACACACACACCTATAAGATGCTAAGATTTGGCACACGCCAAACAGCAGCTGGGGGAGCGCCCCTATCTCAAGTGTTCCATGCACCATCTTCCATTGCTTACGACAATACTTTTTTGGACCCCCCTCCCGCCCTTCATTTTATTTCGAGTGTTTGCCGTTGCGGAAAAGCCGATCTCTGACCCCGTTCCGCAGTGCGACTTTAATTTTCGGGAGATCAAAATCGGCCGCCCACTCATCTGAGAGCTGAGAATCCCAAAGGAATTATTTTCACTAAATCTATATTTATAGAGAGGGCGACGGGGGAAGAGAGAAAAAAGACTACTTTGAAGCTATCCTCTATCGCCGTTTAAATCCTCTTGCTTTCTCTGCTTTAAAACGGAGAGATTATTAAGGAGATACCTTTGAGTTATGAAGGTGACTAAATTCAATTTCCTACTGAATGCTGAATGTTGCAGTTACTCAATATTGATGGGATTCCTTTGGTGCTTCGACTAGTCTATTTCCAACAAACACAATCTCAAACCAAGAATTTAAAATTACTTTGCTTTGTAAATGTGCTTCTACTTTGTAAAATCGTGTTTTTAATTATGTAATTTATCTTATATGTATGAATTTATAAGCAAATTTTATAAGAAAAGTATTTAGCATATAATTCGGAAACAAATCACATAAAATTGTTTTTAGTAATAATAATAAAATGTGTTGCAACTACTAAAAAATGCAATAAGAACAGTAGAAATACAAAAGAAAAAATACAATTGCTTCAAAGGACTATATAAACTGTCATGTTATTAGTAATTTAAAATTTTATTAATTTAATTTTTAAATGGATGGCAAGAATATGGTCAAAATGCCAAAAATACTAAATGTGTTAATAAAAATAATAAATATAATTAATGGTCGTTAGGCCTAATTTGGATCAATAGAGATGTTGAACTAAGTTAATTAAAATTATAATAAAATTGAAATATTGAAGAGAGTTATCAAAATTTATGATTACAAGAAACCGTGATAAAATCGTTGCAAATATTGAAAGTCTCTATAAATTATTGGAATTTGCCTTGGTTCACCGTATAAACAGTCAATAAATTTGACCGTTTTATGCATGGAGAGAGGAATTTCAAATTTACGTATTACATAGGGACTATTTACTACTTCCAACTGTTGGAACTCGACCAAAATTTACTATATTATGTAGAAAATTTATAAAGTTTATTTTATCGAGTACGATAAAACTATGTCCAAAAGCTTTATTAACAATAGGAAAATATACTAACTTTCTTTTCAATCTTAAACATAAAACCAACAAACTATTAAATCTAAAATAATATGATTATATTAAGATATTTTTAACTTTTTTAAATGAATTCTGCCAATACAATAATCTTTATTTAATATATTTGTGTCATTTTTCACTTGATACACATATACTTGCTTATGGTATTATTGCTTTGAAAGAAGAAAATATTTTATATAATTACCATAAACAGTATTATAAATAATATTTCTAGAAAACGAAAACAATATTGCAGTTATTATAATTCAAATTAGCCCTTTGCTTTAACATAATTTAATTCAATTGTTTCTATTTATTTTTATTTAATTGAGTTCACATTTTTAATTGTTGAAATAATTTTTTATTATTATATTTTATATAATATATTATTAAAATAAATGCGTTCATAATTAAAATGAATGTAAGTTTTCGGAGGCAACATGAGGCAATTTACAAGAAATATAAAAGAACTTTTATAGAACTTGGTTTGCAAATTAGAAAAGTTTCCTTCGTGTAAGTTTTCAATACAAAAATTTGCAAGTCTTCCACGAGAAGCAACGAAAAGAAACCAACAACAACAACAACAAAGAAACGGGCATTATGGCCGTTAGTGTGTCGTGGAATTGAGAAATCAATGCGACGACACAAACATTCAATGAATGTTAATGCATATAATTATTAAATATAAGTTGTTGATGGAAATATAATATCTATTTCTAGTAATACAACCTAATGAGAATCGCTAGAGTTTATGCTCCGGCGATGCTGAAATTAGCAAAGTAATATGCATGTAGTACGGCATCCCCAGGAATACTGTAGCGTTTAAACCTAGGTTGCTTTAATATTGCGGGAGCGGAATCTGCATGGAATACTATTACAACTATTTGCCTTCAAACCGCGCACCATCTTGACATTGTGTCAAACGTATTGAACTTGCTCTATGCTGCAGCTCAACTTGCAAACTAACTTTGCCACTTATTAATTTAAATTTTGCATTTGAAATATTCTCTTCGAAATTGCAAAAAGCTTTTCATCTACCTTTCTAATTACTCACATTAAATAAAGTCATCAAAATAATGTATTTTACATGAAATTTTATATTAATTTAACACATTATATAAATTATGTTAATTAAACGATCTATTGATATATTTAATTAACTGATTATGTTATAATTTGTCATCGATGACCAATCGATGTGTTTGTACGTTATTGTCCAAGTTTTGTCCTATTTTCCATAATTTAATAATTTAAATTTTATTTAAATAAATTGAAAAAACGTATTTTCAACAAATATTAACTCTAATTAATATAGCTATGAAATAATTCTGTTATAATTTGAAATCGATGACTAATAGAAGTGTTATGCAACTTCCATAATTCCATAATTTAATTGTTATTTAAACAAATTTAATAACGTGTTTTCAATATTTAATAACTCTACTTAATTATAATAAATTAATACTACATTTTTATTTTGGGTATAATTTGTATGTAATAAATATGTTAATTGAAATTTGATAAAAAGTGCAACCTGAATTTAGTTTGTGATTTCCTAGTTGTTAAAGGAAAGTAACACATTTTCGTTTTCACTCTCATCATGAATACACACGCAATTGGAGATGAGTGAAGCAGAATTGCATAGTAATTGCGAAACTTCTTTTTTTTCTATCTAATTGATTCACTTAAGCTTTGAATACATTCAACTGGAAGCATTTAAAATGAATCTAATGGAGGCTATTATTATTCTGAATTGCGTCATTCCGGGAAATTTCCCAAGTTTCGCGTCAATTAAACAATAATTGTTACTAACGAGGTAGCAACCATTTCCTAATTGCTGAACTAACTAAATAACTAAATTTCACCGATTGACGCTAGTAAATAGACCTAATTGGGACTTCGTTCCAAATTTCTCATAGAAAGAACATAAATAATTACTAAACATTGTTTAATTTGGATCTAATTTTAATTTATTTGTATTATTTGTAAATTATCACATTCTTACAATAAACAAATATTTTTTCTTAGGAAACAAAAAAAAAATAGGCTTTGACAGGAATGATCTACCATCAAAAATCTTCTAAAAATAAACCAAATAAATTACAGAGAATAATTCATATTAGTAACATATTTGTATATGATATTTAGAATTTCAATCAATTTTAAAAAATAAAACATATAAATATTGTATTAATATAAGAAAATAAATCAAGTATTGAATTTTATTTCTATAAAAATGTTTGATTTTTCAAATAAAAATGTGGCTAATAATTTTTAAGACAGTTATTTTAGAACATTTACAGACAACTAGTCTTTGATAACTTGTATTTTTGATTGGTGAGACCAGGAATTGAATCTGTGTATCAACGACCGGTATATGACGACTCAAACCGGCTAATGATGATATTTATTTTATTATGAAGTGTTTAGTTGGAGTTTGAATTATTGCATGAACATTCTTGTTTTTTCATATTAAATTGAATAAACGGTATTCTGAATTCAGAAAAATATAAACAAATAGGAAGAATGTTGCAGATTGTTTTCATAAATAGAAATGTTTGATTTTTCAAATTAGAAAGCAACAAAATACAGAAATTAATAAAATAGTATGCAGTGTTTACTTGGAGTATGCAATTATGATCCAGAGATCTTCGGAAGTGGAGGAGCAATAACAATTAACACTTTAATAAGAACAACTACAATTTGTTACAGCGTTAATGATATTAATTTTCAGGCGGCAGCATACGGTTTCGGATTTAAATGACTCCCCCGAAGCGAAACTTCGATCTTCATTTATCTGAAGAGGCCAGTTTTCCAACATAGCTATGCCTGAAGTGAAGACATTCAAAAACTTCATTTTCCTTCAACATTATTACTAGTCTATTTTTTTTTAATTACACGATTTAAATTATGAGTTCTATAATTAGATGCGAATGTATACTGTTATCCATTGCGATGCAATATATCAACGTGTTTTTTTTCGAGAGTCTCCGAGAAGGATGGAGAGAAAGGCTTTTAATCCTCGACGTTTTAAGCAAAAAAAAATGTCTCGCATGTCCTTAAGTGCCTCGGCAATTCGAGTGGAAGAGGAATGGAAAACGGACTCTTAATTACGGTGGCTCCTCTTTCCGTCAGTTTTACTTTCAAGTTAAGAACTGGATCGTCCTGAATTGCAATTAGTTGCAGTTATTTGTCTAAAGCACCCGCCCGGATCTCTTTATGCCTCGGTTACGTAATATTACCATAATGCTTGACGTGGCGTTCTTCTCATTCTTTGGGCCCGCTTTTTTTGGGGAGGTTTTGCATGAGCAACGTAGGCGAATTAGCCGTGGACATTTTCGGAGTTGATCCCTAATTAATTGCAGTGGGGTGGAAAGGATTCAATTATCTGCTGATATACGGATGCGATTAGTTTAAGAACTATTCATTAAGTGTGTATCTCCTCGTGATGCCGAACCGAGGGGGTCCGTTTATAATCCGCAACGAAAGTGCACTTTCAGTTTTACCTGAGTCCTACAAATTTGGTCCATCCTAATAAACTTGGTGGAATTAGGGAGGAGTTAATTATAATTGTTTGTTGTAACGTTATATAAACTGATTTCAACAATTTAATCTGACAAATATTAAATAATAGTACTAAATAATTAAGTTTCTTCATAAAATTATATGATATTTATTAAAACCCAAAATTTTCCTAAACTACAACTGAAAGATATATTTAGAATTTTTAGCACTTTCACGACGATTGAACATGAACTAATCAAAATAAACTCTAATAAAGAAATTAAATTCGTTTCTGTAAAACATAGTAGATAAATTGTAAACTAAACAGAATAATATATATTTTATTAATAATTTACTTTTACTCATGCAGATTTATTCACTGAAAACTTACTAATAAATATCTCATAACTGGGTAAAAATTTCAATAAATTGCATTGAAATAAATTTAATACTTTCATATTTCTATTGAAAACTCGTTTGTTAATTTTCTAAAAGTTTTACAAAACAATAATGAATATCTCACTTTTTTCTTAAGTTATATTTAATCAATTAGTATTAAATTAATTGAGTAAAATGTTCAAAATTTATATAAAATATTAATTTTGTTTTCTTTATCTAATAATTAAATGAGTGTTGTATTTTGTTAACTATTACAATAAAAATATTAATTTTAATAATAAATAAATTTAATAATTTTTAGTAACAATAGAAACAAAAAACTTCATAATATTTTATTAATTTCTATCTAAAAAAAAGTTACTATTTGAAATAACTCTCACGTTTTAATAAATAAATGTATAAAATAAAAGAGAATATTTCACAATAGAATGTGGATTTCCGAAATCCGTTATTGTGTTATTTCTTTTTATATCTATTGCCAATATAGTGGCATGTCTCGGAGTTCAGTTGATACCCAAACTCGTTAAGAATAGCGGATCGGGGAAGCCGAAGGAAGGAATTGCTCAAAAACGTGGAACTTTGCCACATCGGGTCGACTTCGCAATCGTATCGAATTCCAAATGAGAAATAGGTCAACTGCATTTCTCGGCACAATTGTCATGTTCGCAAATTAAACGAACCATTCATTAACAGGAAACAAGACGACGACTACTTGATTATACAATTAATTATCCCTGGTTTGTGCGATAATTGCTTTATCCGATATCCCGTTCATCCAATTGATTCATTCAATTAATTAAATCTAAATAAAATAATCCACGTTTTTAGCATAATTTTTGTGATTAAATAGAAAGTTCTCTGTTATTTCAGTGTTTAATAACTTCAACTTTCTTCAACTGGGTACGGTTATAGTAGTTGTATTGTGAAATAGAGATGATTAGCACAGCATCATGTCAAGTGTCAAATTTGATCTCAGAACATCTTGCACAAATGCTTCTTTAAGTGCTTTAAATATAACACATTATATAAAGATGTATACAAATTTATTTTAGTTTTCTTCTTTCGAAAACGTTACGAAACTCAAATTTCAGTCAAGATGAACTCTAATGAACTTTCAAAGAAATACACTACTTCCTAAGTGATTTAACTCTACCCAATGGGTAATCTCATTCTAATAAAATATAATTTTCATGCAATGATTCTATAATTTTATGTTTATTTTTTTTTTCATTTTTTTATTGTAATGAGCTTTTTCGTAATTACACTTGCAATAAACATTATTATTATTTATTTTAATTGATGATCCACGTTTCTAATAAATAGACATTCCAAATGTAGTCCGAAATACTGCAACAATTAATTAAATTAAACTTGATTGGCAATTAAACTGGTAAACGCAAATGCATAATTATAAACTCATTCATTATATAGTTGGATCGCAACGCACAATGAATTTGATTGGAAAGAAATGCATCGTCTGTTTGACAAAATTAATTAAATTCATCGAATAAACATTATTGTTCATAATGTAATATAAATATTCGCAGCTTGTCGCTTTAATTAAATTCAATGGCACATCTATCTGCATGATGTAATTTTTTGCATGAACGAAAAATAATGATTCCAGTGGTTACAAAACCAATTCGTTTTATTATTGCGATACACAACGATATTCCCGAGGCTCCCTTTTATTTGTCATGAACGATCACAATTGGATTTTGCATAAAGTTAACCAAAATTTCAGTTATTTAATTGCATTTCCTCTATTAAATACTCATAAATATTCTTGTTTTTTCAGTGTTTTCGTGAATTTGAGTATATTTTTATTGTCTACATACATAATTTAATGTTCAATTCAATTAATGAATTAACAATATTAAATATTGGTCACGAGTTTAAAATTAATATTATTAACTAAACTATATCATACTTATATTTTCATAAAGTTATTACAAATGAAACATCAGCAATAATAGAATTGAATATATAAATTATGCAATTACATTTCCACAATTAAAAATGCTATATATCCTTGTTTTCACAAAATTTAATAGAATTAAATATTTTGCTTAAACTATGTATTTTTCTGTTTTTCCAATTATTTATATATCATGAAAATAATTAATTAGATAATATAATTAATATTGTGTGCATACAAAAAAAAATATAAATTAATAATATTATGTATAAATTATGAGTTTTAACTGACAATTTTTAACAAGACGATCACATTTTTTGTACAAAAGTTATTTTAGATGAAACATCATTTCACTGAAATAAGAATTAAATACACAAATTTATGTACTTTTATAATTGCATTTTCACCAAGAAAAACTTCCATATATCCTTGTTTTTCCTAAAGTTTAATTCAATTCAATGTATTGTTTTATTTTATTTACTTTTTGTCTAAACAAATTATTTTTTGTTGACTGTACTAATCCAATTTTTTCAATATTTAATTAGAAAATATACTAATTATATTATTATATGTTTATAAATTATTAATAATAAATATTTTTCATTAGTTTTCACTGATAATTGTTTGCTGAATGATTATAATAATATTTTAGAACTTTATGTAAAATATTATTATAATCATTCAGCAAACAATTATCAGTTTCACATGAAAGTAAACCACTGAAATAATTAATTTATATACAAATTTATGCAGTTTTATAATTGCATTTCCTTAATTAAAAACTATTCTATATCATTACATTTTTCAATGTTCTCACAAAATGTTAATTAATATTGTTTTATATTTCATAAAAGTGTAAATCTATTCATTAATTTTATTAATAGCTCCTGTAAGATAATGAATAAATGTTTTGAAAAATAGATTTGTATCTGCTCTATACTAATTTGTATTGTCAATAAGTAATTGCATAACAACAACATACTATATCATCTAAGCTGAGGTAATCAATGTTGTAATTCAACTAATTACAAAATCTAATTAAATATTCTAAGTATAAACTCAAACGAATAATAAAACGAGGCTTATCGAGAATCAACTAAGAGTAAACAAAGCAAGCTAAAAACTTGGTCAGCGCATTATTTTATCAGCTGATGATAATTAAATAAAGCCGAGAGGCGCGAGCTCGAAATATAAAAATTAATTAAACCAAGGTGTGTATGGATTTTTTTTTCGTTCGTTCCCCTCTTGCAAATGTAACAACCCTCCGGCTTGAAACTACATACGGTTTCAGTGCTGAAGCGATGTTTGAACATGTACGAGAGGAAAAAAAAAGAGTTACAACAACAAAGAGCGCATTTCCAAGAGCACAGGAAATCGAGGGCTGAGCAAATAGCACGAAGCGGTCACTCTGCGGAGGGCATAAAATAATATTAAATCAACAACAATCACACATTCACAGGGGAAAAAAAAGTAATGACAAACAGAAAATGCAAACCGAACTGCGGGTAAATTGTTTGTGAATGCGTGCGCGGCCGCGCAGATCGCGGTTGCAGCATCAAATGATGTAACCGGCATCAACAAACAATCCACTCTTTTCGCTTTCGCCGAATAATGCACCTAAGCTAATGCAAGAAGAATAGAAATTAAAGTAAACGCTAAGATTAACTATTAAGTAAGTAAATATACAGGTTTAGTGATGTTATCTACCCAGATTTGGCACTATCACAGATAATCAACAAGTAAGATAACGTGTGGGTAGGGGGCGTTGCGACGGTGAGTTTGTAACTTGGAAGAGTGCACAATTAATTAAATATTTGGACTTTCATTAACTTGTGTGTGTTTTTTATTCGCTTGTTTTTTACTGGATCGTAACAAATTATTTGTTGGTGGCGCTGCGCTGGTTTCCCTTTCGTTTAGTACGTGGTTTATATTGTATTACTGTTATTATCATCTTTTAGATTCGTGCGTGTTTTATATTATCATTCGTGTGTGCTGCTGATGTAGTTTGTTCGG
Organism: Nicrophorus orbicollis; assembly: GCA_018845635.1. Taxonomy (NCBI): domain Eukaryota; kingdom Metazoa; phylum Arthropoda; class Insecta; order Coleoptera; family Silphidae; genus Nicrophorus; species Nicrophorus orbicollis. The sequence goes on from JAFMTC010000287.1 coordinate 890,336, forward strand.
CTGGGGTTTGCTTGGTATTTTTCCGGCGGTTGCAGCCTGCAGGAGAACAGAGAGAGAATCGGCGCGGATTGGATTCGGAAAGCCGTGCGGCCCGAGCGCGCGTATCAGTGC
>JAFMTC010000287.1:893308-934248 GCA_018845635.1 Nicrophorus orbicollis
AAAAAAAAAAAAAAAAAAAAAATTTAATGAAAAATAATAATATGAAGAAAAGTAAATAATATTATTAAAATTAGAGAAAATAACCAAAAGGCTAAACTAAGTTTTTTTGAGCCAACAGTAATATTCCTTTCATATTTAATGAAAATTTGCTTAAAAAATCCTTAATAAATAATATTCTTTAAGTATAATTATAGAAAAAATATATATATGCTATAAGATCTATACTTATTAATAAACTGTAGCTTTGTAGCCACATGTTAACTATATATTAATTACGAATTATTTTACGAAGTATTCAGTTTAAATAGTTCTACATATGAATCTACAACCAGAACATTAAAATAATTGAAAAGTCATTGAACAAACATGAAAGAAAACACATTAAAGCGATTTTAAAACAACATCATACGAGATAATTGACAGACCTGGACTTGACGGTGTGTCGAAATAGCTTGCTTTGAAGAAAGGAGAGGACTCATATTTTCCAAACTAATTGACATAGCATTATGCAAACGTTTTATTTACTTCACAAAGACATTCCTATGTACTTCTGAATTTTCTGGCTTTGACTATTTTCGAATATTTTCAATTTCACTATGAGATGTTCTATTTTCTGTGTATATTATTTTCTATTCGTTAAATATATTATTGTTAATTTATATATGAATGGAAACACTATTATCAACAGTACTTTATATTGGGAGTAGAATAAATTTTGTTTACTATTATTACACTCATACCTCGGCTTAGATATGTTCCACGAAACTTGGCCGCAAATCGAAAAGCCGTATAATGAATCAATTATTGCGCTTGCGCCAGATTGGCAACATGTAGATATATCGACTTCGAAAAAGTTTTTTTTTGCCGTTATAGCGAAACATTATAGGCCGTAAAACGAAATCGTGCCTTAATTGAAGAGGACCGTTATAGCGAAATGCCGTATAAAGAGCGGCCTAATAGCGAGATATGGGTTATTTTTAAATGACTGAAAAATTAACTGTAGAAAAAAAAGAAAAAATATAAATATTTTAATTTAATTAATAATCAAATTCATTGAAACGATTATAAAATGATAAAAGGAAAGAAACAAATGTACAAATTGATTCGCAGTGTTTCCACCCTTAATTTAATTAATTTAAAATAAAAATTGATTAACATCATCTCAATCGAATAAATTATAAACAAATCAATTAGAAAATAATATTATATAAATCATATTCGAACAAAAAATTAAAATTACAATAGAATCATTAAAACAATGATTGTATAAATATTAAAGCTTTTGCCATAACGTAATTCAGAAACAATAACTCATAAAACAATGATACAGATGTCTCGTGATTCTGTAAATCATCGAGACGCTGGCAAAGGCAACAAGGGTATCCGAAATCAAATTGTCGATGATGTATGATAGTTTTTGCCGTGATTTAATTAGGCGTGTAAGCTGCCTTACGCCGCTCAGAATAACGCGATTTGTCTCCTTTCGGTAGACATATATGACTGGGAATTGATTGATGAAGCCTTGCTCAGACCTACATCCTTCGCGATTACACATACCGAAGCACCTCCAGATTGCGGATTCCTCAGGCAGAGACGATCCCAATTAATTAATACCGAATAATTAATTTAGCATATCGATATCACAAAACATCCATTTGATGTACCCAATCTCTTATTGCTTCCAATTTCATTACTCATTGGCATATTTATTTGTATTTTTATAACAAAACTTTAGCTAAAATTTCAACATTTTAATAGATATTTTATATAAGAAACATACACATGGAATATCTGAATATGTTAGATCATCATATAGAAATGATGTTGTTCATAACGTTTTGCTTCTCATTATCATTGATGATAGTTTATACTCAATGATTATTTAATTTATAATTTTTTGTATGTTTTGGCTCTTTTTATCTATTGTTAATAGATTATAATCATATTATAATGTTTAGCAATAAAATCACAATAATAAATATTACATGAAATTATTTTAATTAAAAACATTAATTTCGAATAAGTTAGATTAAAATAAAGAGTGTAATTAATATGAAAGGATAATACAAATATAAAATATTTAGAAACGTTTTGTAATTAAACAAAAAGTAAATCTTGTAACTTATTGTTGTTAGCGTAACCGTATTTAATTAAACATTTTTGGCTTTGGAAGTTGTCTCGTTTCTGGTTATGGTTTTCAACTGGATGTGAGAGTGTGTGGATGGGGGAGGAAGGCAGGGATAATATAATAAAACACGAAACAAACGTTTGTAAGTTGGGGAAAATATAATCCATTTTGGGTTCGGTATAATGTTTCGTGCCCCTGCGGGGAAAGCAAGGGGCGCACACGAAGAGTGGGGAGGGGGACGGCGGCGCGTGAATTATGGGGGGTCCAGGGGGTTAATTTCAAACCTAAAAGCGGGGTGTTCTCGTGTTGCCGGGAGACTGGTACCAGCAGCACACGCACTAATGGCACCCCGATGCCTGAAGAGGTCCTCGCAAGGAATTCACACTATTCCCAAATTATCCTGATGAGTGACTTCTATTACATTCATACAAATGTACACGTTTATGTAACAACTACTGAAAAGTTATTTCCTCCTTTAATTTCGTCAATATTTTATACGCTTTAATAACAAACACAATAATTCTTCTCTATTTCAAAATTAAAACTTACAATTTATTCAAAATGTATAGATAATCTTAATATACAGCCAATTAATACAATAGACAGGTTCCTAAGAAAAATGTTATAATATAAATTGTAGCTTTTTAAATGTAAATTGAAAATACAAAACAAAAACGGATAACTTCGCTGTTTATTAATTAAGATTTTTTCTTTCAAATTTTTGGACATTAATCAAATTTTAACATGTCTCCGAATTTATACTAAATATTCCTCATAAAACAATTTAAATAGAAATCGTGTCATGTTATCAAGATATTTCATGGTGCATACAAAATCAGATACTTTAAACCATTTTCCAGCAATTCTATTTGCTCGAAAAATAATAGTAATCCTATTACAAAGGACTCTGATTGAAGCCTATTAACAAGTTATTATTCGTATTTGATTTTATAGAAATAAACTAGAATTTCGAAACAAAATTTAACGTTTTCAATCAACATATCCGAGAAAGATGACACTCCGATGTTTGACTAATTACAACTACACTTAAAACTAAGATAGTTGAAGAGGTTATCACTAGTTGGAGGGGAAATGTTTGAGTTAGATAACTTATTGGATAAAAGCCACTCGACTCAACGACTGAAACACTTGAACGCTTCAAACCACTCGATTTACAGTGATACACGCAATGTGACGTAACATATTTTGACGGAAACATGTAAAGGGTGGCAGCACTAAATATAATTCATTGGTGTTCGCGAAATAATTTAATGAACGTTTCAAAAATGGAGCATATTGTAAATAAATATTGAACTACAATCAAACAAACGAATATATTTCAGTCAAACAATTGTAGCGTTCAATATTTGAAACTGTGTATATCAAAAATAGTATTTCATCCATCAAATTTACCGTACGTTGGATGAAATCGATATCGAGATATTTCGTTTTGTTTTCTTCTCTTTGCCCCCACTTAAGCCTATGTATTGTATTTATAAACGTGGCAATTTCTCTTTATCCCACGTTGCACAATGAAAAAGTAGAAGGATAGAAAAAAAACGGCACACACGACGATAACACGCATAGTCTAAGGATAAATGAGGCGGCGGCAAATAATATCTTACATAACGGAATCCAATACCGTCGGATGAAAGCCTCCCACCAAGTTTGTATGTGTTTATGGTATGTCCTGACGTATCTTTATGTTATTATACATTTCTGTTGGCGAAAGGAGATTGAAGCGAAAAGTGGGATTCGAAATATTAAAAAAAATACGAAGAGAAGAGTAGAGAAAATAGTGAAAAGAATACAACGGGCTGCGACGAGAAGAATGCAAAAATGTGTAGTTATTTCGCAGTAAATAGAGACTCGCAGGATTGAAAGGATTCGCGTTCGTTGATTCACTTTGTCTGGAGTCGAGTAATGAAAGAGCGTTTATCCGTATCACTGTTTAACGGATCCATTCTAATTATATATTTTTCGCAGGAAACCTTTGTACAAGGATATCCTTAACTGGAGAAAGAGTATCAATGGAACAAAGTGTTACTAAGGGCTCACTGGTAAAATTAAATAAATTTTGAAATAATAAAGTAAAATAAACAGACGAAAATGTTTAAATACATGAATTATAATCAAATTCATATTACTTTGTCATCATTAATTAGTTTTTTTTTAAATTATATTAAATATCAAATAATATATTTTATTTCATGAAAATTAATTATAACGTGCAAGTAATAGAATGAAAAATAAGTTTGAAATAAATGGAAATGTAAAGGATGTTCATAAATAACATTCTGGAAGATCAAGAACATCAACGACCGTTAACAGCCAAGAAATAGTAAAGGAAAGTTGAAACATATTGATACATGCAAAAATATTTGTAAAACAAGTCGTGAAACTGGAATCATTATACGAAATATCCATTGCAGTTTAAGACTTTCTAAATGTTGCATTCCAAAAATGGTACATACTATCAATGACAATACTCCGGACAGAAGCAAACACTTTTGAGAATATACTTGGAAAATGGATTCACAGATTTCGGGGAAGATGCATATGCCTTTTTTTGTGGAAATACCTTAAAGATAAAGTCTGCACAATAACATCGTAGAAATTGGATTAATTCAATTATGCAATTGTCTAAGATTGCGCCAAGTCAGAAGTTATAACGTTGGCTAAAGTTTGTGAATGAATATCTCACCGTTATTAGACATGTATTGACTAGAACGGTAATAATTTTGAATATATATGACAAGAGAAATTATATATATACATTTTATGTAGAATCTTTTATAATTTCACTATAAGTGAATAAAAATTGAAGTTGTAATCATTGAAACTATATATATTTTATTGGGATATCCTGTATATTTTTTTTGCATAAAATAATAGTTATTCATTTTCTTATAAAAAACAAGTAGGCTGTAAGGACAATGTTCGATAGCCCTTTGGCCAGACCTTAGTTTAATTTGTATTCGTTTAGAATTATGTTTTTTTTATTCTTTATAATTATCTACAATTAAGAATTTTTTTATTATGTTTATTTATAATTTGTTTTTATTTGTTTGAATAATTTATGGCCAAAAAATTATATTGTATTATTTTGCAAATTTTTCCTTTTCATTTCTATAATAAATATGTTAAAACATCTTTTAGCATTGAAAATTATCAATATGATTTCCTTTATATATGTACATTATTTAAATAATTTGCGATGTATTATATGCTAAATATAATAGGGCAGAAAGGTTTTGATCAATAGTCATTCGACACAATTTAATGGTTAAATAATTACGTAATATTAGAATACATGAACTAGATTATAAATGATAACATATTTTTTGTCAAATATGGAAAGCATTTTTTTTTATGTCATTCGGTATATTCCGAATGTGTAAATTTCCAATGACCATATTTATCTTGATTTGTCATGCGGAAAGTGACTAAAAGATGTAATAAAAATTCATACATATACATAGAGAGAGAGAGAGAGAGCGGATTACATTTTCGTGTTAATTCGATGCTACGCGGTGCCAAACTGCGAGTGGTGTATCAGAGCCAAGTTCGCTGTTTTATTGTGGAAATTTGTTTCTGAAATTGGAGCAAAACGCCGATAAACCAAACCTCGTTCTGCTCCCCCCGGTGCCTTGTTTTTGCCGTGGGGGGTTGGGTTCGGGGTGACGGCCGATCGTTGTGGGCGGTTTTCCACCGTCGCGCCCCCGCAGGGAACCACAAGTTTTCAGCTCGCGTTGCACCCAACTTTCCTGCAAAACTTAAAACTCACACGTCGTTTGTACGTTACACCACCAAAGTCACAAACAACTTTGCGTCCCCACTTTGAGACCAATAAATCTATAAGCATCTATATGACTTTATCACTTACACATATAACAAACATGGTATTATAAAGAAAGTTGCAATCTTGAATTTCTCCTCTTTTTTTCAAGCCAGATTGGCAATTTCTTTCGCTATATTTGCAAAATTTATGATTTATTTTATACTGCACTACATGTAAACTTTTCATATTTTTCAACTTTCAAAGGATTACATAACTATTAATCAAATAATTTGCAGTTTTCAATAGCTCCCTTTATGGTTGAACTTTAATTTTATTGATTTCATTATTGTATTAATCAACTTCTTTCACAGTTTTTGTAACTTTTATTATAAATATAATAACAATGATTATTATTATTGATTCTCGAAGAATATAAATAAATTTAAAAAATATAATAAGTTTCAATTTTTTTAAAGTTTGATTAACATAATATATTTGCAGGATTTTTATTTGTTTTGTCTATTTCGTTTGTAATTAGAACTGTATTTCAATTTATAGTTTTCAAATTTTAAAAAAATATAACTATTAACAAAATTCCTATGTGATTTTATAAAACTTGTAGTGTTCATACATCTTGAAATTACATAATTATTATCAAAACAATTCACATAATATTTATAATGTAATAATTTATAATTTTGTAGGCACATTGGCTTTTTCTTTCGTTATATTTGCAAAATTTATGATTTATGACATAATGTTCAAATTTTACGTAATCAGCTCCATTTAAACATATATTTTTCAAATTCTGAAAAAAATACATAACTATTTATCATATAAATGATTTTATAAAACAAATAGATTTCATACATCTTTAAGTTACCATAATTACTATCAAAACGGTTCACACAATATTAATGATGTTCATATCTTACATATGCAATTTGACGAGTTGCCACCATACGTTTAAATATAGAACTATTAGTCTCAATCTGCTGATCATTTCCTGGCACATTTACTAAAAGAATCATTAATCAAAAGCGATGCATTTATCATCCGAAAATAATTATTAAGATAACCTTTTTACTTTGATTAAAGCAAAAACGATTCACGTGAACTATATTTACTAAGTTATTTTTCTAATACATAACCTTTAGTTATCGATCATTTTTTAATATGTTAATTAATTAATTAATAAGACGTACAATGAAGTTTACTGCAAGATGAGATAATAAATATCTCATATAGTTCATTCAAATTACGGATTTCACAACAATAATAATCTTTAGTCACAGTGTAACCAAAGGGCTATCGACATTTCCGCTCAATGACGTAATTAATACACCCATACTTCGCTTTACGGCCTAGATACGTTCTTGGCCGCAAAGCGAAAAACCGTATAAGGAATCAATTATTGCGCTTGCGCAAGATTGGCAACATATAGATATATCGACATAGAAAAGAAGTTTTTTGCCGTTATAACGAAACATTTTAGGCCGTAAATCGAAAACGTGCCTTAATTGAAGAGGGCCGTTATAGCGAAATTCCGTATAGAGAGTGGCCATATAGCGACGTATGGGTGTACATTTGATTACACACAACAAAATTGTATTCTAAACAAATGTGAAACGTACAAATAGAAAAATGAAAAACAAAAGTAAATAAGCATGTAACCCATTGGTTTTGTTACATAATAGACATTATAAAAAATATAGAATTTCATGTTTTCTAAATCTAATCTTTAAATCGTTTAAATATGTATTAATAAATCTGTAAGTATTTTATCGCATTTGTAGTGGAAAAAGTTTAAGAATGACATTCAATGCAGAAGTAAATCAATGGTAATTTTATGGAAACACCTCTGGTGTTTTTAAACTTGTGAAGTTGTTCCTGCAGGCGTCTGGCACCGAGCAGAACCGAAAGTTCCGAGTCCCTTGTTCGTCCTTTTGTAGGTCGACGCGTGTTTCTCTTCTTCGGGGGTCGAAGGGTAGGGGGTCAAAGGAAGTTCATGCCAGATGGTTCGCGATAGCGAGGATCCGCGAGGCAGCACCGCGCGTCGCCTTCTGGATAAGCGTTCCCTTTTCGATTTCACAACGCGAGCTTGGAAAATAAAAAATTGGATCGTCCAAAGTGGCATCCATTCTCATAGACACCCCCATTCGTGAATGCATGCGCACACACAGACAAAGAGATGGAGGCCGGCGGAAAAGTGGGTGATTTATGGGAAGGAGGGTAAAAAATGGGCGAAAATTATAAATTGGCTCGGCGCATTAAGATAACAGTCGTCGATGTTGCATATATACGCATCCATTTTCCAAATGAAAAATATGGTAGGAATGTGATTTAAGTGGTTATTAATCATCGCTAACGATGCTCGTGCCCGGCTCCTCCACCGTCCAACTTCGATCCGATGCACAATTTGCACACGTTTTGGATTCGGTTTTTCCGCAGAACTGATGTACATCAATACACGCCTAGTGGCATCTCCCTTTTATTAACTACCAGTCAAAGTGAATTGCCTAGACCGAAGCCAAATGGGACGCGAATAAAATCTTTTCCTTCGCAGTTATTTCGTTTCTTCTGGACTCCTCTTTCCGCCACTCTGCGTCTTTCTTCCTCTTTTCCTTACTCGTGACCTCTCTATTTATTATTATCATAGTGGTATGCTGCTGCTTGTTTTTTTCCCCTAGTTTTTTTTTCACTCTCACCCTCCATCTCCGTCTTTCTCTATTGCTCAGCCCCCGTGTATCGTCTGTCGCGTCTCCGCTGTTCCATAGGGTGGAAAATATGTGGCGTCGGTATGGATGGAGGCCGTCCATGGAGGGAAGTCCGGGACGGAGGCGCCGTTTCCTGGCCGGAGAGATGCTGGCACCTCGCCAAATGATGTTTTTCCATCGGCCGAATGGCGGATCGGAAAACAATCCATGCCATAGTCGGCCCTTCCAATCGCATCAGGCCAACCCTCTGCCCTCGAAACACACACTCAACACCAGATCGGAACTCGAGAAAAAACTACAAAACACCAGTCCCGGCCGGGATTACTCTGATTGTAATTAAAGTAATGACTTCCGAAGTTTCTGGTTTTCATTACAAGCCGCTGTGCAGTTCCCTACAAACGCCCAACGCTTTAATCAATTTAATTTTGCCATTTCGGCGTTTCGAACGGACGGCGCGATTCCGGCTCTTAACAAATTAAACTACTTAATTCCACAATAATTGTATCTTTGGTTCCATCAAGTATAGGTACTCCATTACTAGCTTAAGTTCAATTACAATGCTTTACGTTCTATTTTACAAAGGACTGTGGATACACCAGCAATTGACTCACATAAACTAATGAATTAGTCCCACATTCACATAAATTACCAATGTTAAATAAAAATATATAAGAAATGCAAAAGTATTGTTAAATATGAAATTATAATAAATAAACATTTACAAAATTTAAGATCAGATCCAAAATTTTACAATTGTATTTAATGATTTTTTAAATATCTTGTTAATTAGTCTTTTCTTACAATTTAAAGTAAACAATTGTGATAGTTACATTATTTATTAAGTTCAAATCTTGTAAATGTTAAATTACCAGCGCACTTTCTTGTTAGACGTGGATTAAACTAAGTTTGTGCTGTAAACTTCAGGCGTGGTCAAATAACCGTTGTCTTGTGCCAAAGAAGAATCCATGACACGGTTTCAAAGTAATTGCTTGAATTGTGCATATGCAGCCTCATCAATCTCCTCTACTTAATGAAAGGATTATGCTTTTGGGTTAATTGGAATATTCAATTTAAACTTCTTATTTATTAAATTAATTAAATAAAGTACGAAACTTAAGCAAGTGATACACTTTCAGTGTGTCTTCTTACGCGTGAGAAACTATTTTAAATATTACATTTACTAAGAATCTTGTATTAAAGTTAAATTCGTTTTATTTTATAAATATAAAACTATTATGTTTCAAATGTTTCTTATATGTAATTTGTTATATTCAGACTGAAATTCTGCGATCTTTGTTGTAGGAAAATGCAATATATGTTATTTACTACTTATTATATTAATTGAAATGTCGACTTAAGAAATTGTGTATACTACAAGATTATATTTTCTTGAAATAATAAAATTGCTTTATGTTTTATAAAATAGGACAAATGCTTCCGTGCCAACAAAGGAAGAGTTTTGCTTTGTCTCTACGATAAATCACTGTCACAATAAAGCTTATGGTTGGCTTGATAAAAATTAGGCTCGCAAGTAGCCTCTTGGCTTGGCAGTTTTATCGAATTGATTCCATCCCAAGATCCCACTCCGGAGGATTTATTATATATCTTGTTATCTTGGGCGAAGGCCTTGAACTAAATACAACCTTAATAGTCACTAATGTTCTCCTAAGAAAAGATTTAATACACTAATAGGTTTATTTATTATTTCACTTCTATCTTTTAACTACTCCTTTGTTTGATTAAAGAGATTTTTTTGGGTGAAATATTACCGGGATCGATAAGCGCTCATACATCAACTACAAACAAGGTTTAATCGCAAAATCAATCAACAACCAGACAGGATTGTTATAACGAGAAAAAGTTCGCGTGGAAATTGTTTCAGGTAAAGGTAATTTCCTTTCCATTCCAATTATAATTCTAGGTAATCAACTTTCCTAACCCCGGTCGAAGTTGAACGAGATTCCTCGATTTCTCCAACCTAAAACTGAATAATAACTTGAACAAAAAAAACTATACGTGTAGGTTTCTTGTTTTAATTTCGTCTAACGAAGTTCAAGTTTCGAATCGCAATGGCACTCTCATCAAAGGACCTCATCCGAGAGAGGTGTTAATTTATTTAATGCGGATTGAGCGAAAGCAAAGAAGTCAGTGAACCCAGCTAACTAAATCACTTGAGGCCTGCATTGAATTAGCATCGAAGTTTTTCAAAGGTCCCGAGTTTCTCTCGGAAAACTTCGCAGAAACTCGATAATTATCTAACTCGACTAATTGAATCCTAACAATTACTCCACAGAATTCCGAAGCGACTTTCACAATATACAATTGCATAAATTATTACGAAGGTACAGGACGATTTTAGCAAATTTATATAAGAAATATTTATTTCCTAATTAAATATATCAAATTCAGATGAACACGTTAAATCAAAAATGTAAGAAATGGTGGAAATGGTTTCAATGTTTATTTTTCTTCTTAAATTAACTGGCTATTGTAGAATACACTTGTTTGTATTCTGTTCAATAAAGATGTACAAATAAAATAAATAAAAAATGAAGTAATAGTAAAAATAAATTAAAATTGGATATGTTATACAATAAAGTACACATAATTTTGGAGTAGTAATAGTTTTTGCTGTTTATTTTATTACAATTTTGCGCTGCATTTTTATTAAAAAGCGAACATCTGGATAAATTTCCATTACAATTACTGTTTTGTGTACATTTTGTGTACATACTGTATTCAATTTCTCGATGTGTAATGGTAATAGTAGGTACAATAAATGGAAATAATTGGAACCGGCCCATCCGCAATATTTGCCCATTAAACCGGGCAATTGAAAAACGAAAAGAGATATGAACTATGCAACTTTGTGCTAGATAAAAAGCAGATTGGCAAACATCGAGCCAATATTGAATCCAATTCATTCGCAAACTGCCACCCTTCCCCCCACCAGCAACACCACCCCGACCCCCTTTTTTGGCTCTTGTTGCCATTCCTTTTTCCTTATCTCTTATTTTTATCCTCCTATTACGTAATCCCTGCATATTACGGAGATTAAAAAGCGAGCGCGCCTGGCGCAGCGTCGAGGGTTGGCGTTCACTACTCCACCCTCCCCAACCCGGTGTAGGAACGACTGAGGGGTGGCATTAATAAGGGACTGCAAAGATTCCTAAAGTGGCGATTAGGGAGATCGCAGGTTATTGCGATACACAGAGAGGCAAAGGCAGGAGGACACAGTGAGAGAAAGGACGGAAAAGGAAGCGTCGGGACGTCGGCTGGTTCAACGGAACTTAATTGGTTCGAAACTGCAATATTCCGTCGCTCTCTCACTCCCTGTATGCTTGTATCTCTTTTTCTTTTCCTGCACATACCGAGATCAAAACGGGGGGTTGCTGGAGCCCCAAAGGCGGGGGGACCGCACCGAAATATTCGGAGATTGCAACAGGACGCGCGCCGCTAATCGATTTCGTCCTGCCGCCGGTTACATAATCGAGCAGTGCCGTATCTAGGATCCGTGGAACTCAGATTTAGCCATTGCTTTCTATTCCACTGACCATAAGCTTCATAAAATCTTATTTTTATAAAATAATACACACTTGATTACATACAATGATTTCAATGAACAATTCATCATGTAATGGCATGTATTATAAATACGTTTAACTTAGAACTGGTCAATTTTCCACTAAATTAATATTAGTAAGTTAAAGATTTTTTTTTAATACAATTAATATTTAATTACTAGCAATTATATTTATTATCATACATTGAACATGTATGTTTAATTAAGATTTATCACTTGCGTTCTACCACTAACCACAAGCTTATGAAACTAGTTTCCTAAATCGATATTTTTGAAAATAATTAAAACTTAACTTCTTAAAATTATTCTTGTTATTAAGAATTCATAAAATAAAGAACAAATATTTCAGATATATTTAACTCAGATTTAGATTTATTTCCCTTATTTTCTATTCTAATCACAATCTTATAAAAGAAGCTTTTTAAAACATTATTTTTGAGAAACAATTCATACATCACTTCTCATAATTGTTCTAATTATTAAATATTCATTATATAATGAACAAGTATGATTTGTACTGCTAATGGCAATCTTATAAAACTAGCTTCCTAAAACGTTAATTTTAAGAAATAACTCGTACTTCACTACCGACAATACTTTTAATTATTACCAATAATGGACATATAAGTATACAAATACGTTTAACTCGTAATTAGCCATTGCTTCCTATTCCATTAATCATAACCTGATATAACTATTTTCATAAATGCTAACGATTTATGAACGAGTATTTCATATATGTTCAACTGAGATTTACCTCTGCTTTCTACCTTATAACAGCAGCTTCTTAAAACATTATTTTTGAGATTTAATTAATATTTGAATACTTAGAATTATTCAAATTATTACCAATTTATCATATCATAATGGACAAGTTTATAAAATACGATTAACTCATCTTGAGGCATTACTTTCTTTTATACTCTTTATAATCTCAAATATCTTACTTTCCAAATCGTTATTTTGGAAAAATAATTCATTCTTGAATATATACCACTTAGTGATTATATAATCACAAATATTCAAAATACGTTTAAAATATATAATTATTTGAAATATCTAGGATACTTATTTAATAGAAATAATTACACAAATTTCTCTGAGTACACCAATTTGAGCAATTATCACAGGACATGTATTAAAAATAATACAAGTATTATAAATAATAACCTGCCTAATGATTTTCAAGTATTTCCACAATTATTAAATATTCAAATAATTGTGGAAATACTCGTTTTGTTATTAAATAATTTGAACTTAGAAAAAATGGCCACTGCAGTTAATTTCTAAAATTTAAATCAACTGAATACGTGAATTTCGTAACAAATTAATACATTTTCGTCTAAACAAACAGTTATTAAATGTATTAAATAACTATTTTCTGGATAAACATTGTGTTTATAATAATTAGAATTAGAAAAATAGACACAAAGTCTCTATATATGAAAATACACTGTTTTCACTCAATTATAGTTTTCTCATATTTTGGATGTTATTTGTAAATATTGTTATTTATAATTTTTCCGAGATAATTTTCTGAATATGTGAAAACTAAATTGCATAAAATTTCATTATATAAACATAATTATTCGTTGTATTATTTATTATATACAATTTTTTAAAAAATATTATTATTGCATTTTCCTCAAATAGGAAGTTCATCTAAATTAAACAAATATATAACATATCAAATATATTAAATATAATTATAAGTATGTTTTATTTTGATATTACATTTGTGATTCTACAATTCTTTCGGAGGTTTATTTTGCTATCATATTAGAAAAACGGTTCACGTTTTTAATATTATGTAATTTTATACAGAATCCTTTGGGTATATTCGCAGACGGTTCAGTGAACAAGCATTACATTTAAATGAAATACAATTAACATTTTAAAGGATAATTACGGGAATGCACGTCGGAAAACCGGCTGCACGGGAATAGGAAAAGAAAAAAGTACGTAATTGATTACAATAATGCACTCACTGTTACGTAAAGCTGAACCCCGTCGAGCTACGTAACGCTCCGTAACGCCATCGCTCGGTCAGAGTGTGAACACCCTGGTTGATCCGAGGGCGCCACCCTCGAATCAATCGCAAAGGGATGCAAGAATAGGAAAAGTACTTACGCTCGCTAAACGGTTATGGATATAGTAAACCAGGACACTTACCTAGAACAAACAAGAAAAACAAAGCATACATTAATTATTGTCCAAGTTGCATGTATCTGTGTATATTTAGATAAAAGGTGTAGTAAGAACGTTGGGGGGAAGGGTTTCGAAAAATTTCAAAGGGCCGCAGAGAATTGAATAAATGGGCGGGAAGAGGACCCTCGGGGATGATTGTTGCAATCGATAGTTCAATGAATAAATAAATAAGGAGAGCGAGCATGTCGCGGCAGGAGCCGCTGCCGCCACCGTCGCCGTCGCGACGCTCGAGATGCGCCGCGACGCCGGAGCTTTTCCGCATTGCAGCATCACGTGAACCGGAGGGAGGCTGTTTCAATGATCTCTCGCCGGTGGTGGTGGTGGTATACACCCCTTTTCGGCCGTCAGCCGTCAGCAGTTCATCCTCTCTCTCCATCTCGCTCTTGGCCGTTGAAAGCTGAGGGGCGGCGGCAGCGGCGACTGCGTTTATTGCTACTAATTATACTTAGTGTACGTAGCCGGCAGCCGCTCCCCCGAAGATACCAGCACGCACTCGCATTTACGCTAATTAACGTTCGAAAATATACATACAACAAAAAAAAAGTGAAGCATGTACATACATATTGAAAAACACACAATGTCTACTCTATTTAAAATTAATTCAAAACTCTGTTTCTATAAGAATTCTAGTCTAATTAAGTAACCATTAATTTTTATAATAATATGAAAAATATAGAGCCGAAAGATTGGTGTCAATAGCACTTTGTATTAGAAAAATACAAAAGTTTTCTAGTAATAACAACAATAATATTTTTTACTGTAATTATTCATAGATTTTAAAATCATATATATATATTAAATAATGTGTAAAATGAATAGAATATTTGTAAAAATATTATTTACAAAGACTTCCCATGGCAAAATATTAGATCTATTTATATTTCAATTGTTTCAATTGAAAAATTAATTTTATTAATTAAACAAAACGTGAAATAAGTAATTATAATTGTAAAATATTACAAAGGAAAGGAAAGAAACATACATTTTTAATATATTTATATCGAAAAATATTAGATTTCTATATCATATTTAAAAAAAAAACTGGACTTCCAAGTTTTTTTTTTTATAAATTGCGAATCACGTAATTGTAATTGAATTATATAACAAAGATTCTCAAAGAAGCAAAGGCACAAATATGTTGCATTTTTCATATAATAATATTAACATTTATTGCAAAGGCAAGTACAAGAATAATGTAAACTGAATATAATAGAAATACAAAGAAAATAAAACTGAAATATAATGTTATTGCTGCAAAAGGCTATAGACCATAGGTCTTGCTACCCTGGAAATTATATTATTTGAAAAACTGGATTGCTTCGTTTAGTTTTTCGATAAAATATGAAATGAGTAACACAATTTAATTTAACACAATATTTAAAAAAAGATTTTCAATGATGTGTAGTGATATTTTTTAACATTTCTGTCCAAAATTATTGTACTTAATTATAATATTAATTGAAATCTGGAGTTTTTTTTGAACAGTACTTTAAATGATAAATTAAAATTGTATTATTTAACAAAGACTTTGAAAAAAGACAGATTATTAATTGCTTTTATTTGTAAAATTATTAGACTATATAATATATTAATTTAAAAACTGGACTATTCATTTTTGTTTGCAATACAGTGAGAAATAAGTTATTATTTCAGGTCGAATCAATTCACTATTGATTTTATATTTAAAACTATTCAATAGAATTTATAAGGATTATTTCAGGTCTAATAAGCTAGTCCTAATAAGTAGCCATAGCAACTATAAGAGACTTATGTTAGATCAAAGTAAAGCTCCAAATTGTTCAAGCATATTCAGTATACTCGACTTATTAGAGTATACTGAGTATATATATATATTTAGTGAACTAGTTTATAATGAGAACTCCTCTCCATAAAGACAAGCCCCAATTATTTACAAATATTTTAATAGAATATCATAAATGCACAACACTTCAACTAAAATATATTATTTCAATATTTTCAAGTATACGTTTAACCTACGAAATAAATTAAATTTAAATTATTAAATTGTAATGAAATATAGAAAATATATATTAAAATATATTTGAAATATTGACGAATTTAAATCGCATTTGTTTAAATGGGATTTTTTAAAAAATTATTACAGACATCTTTTTTTTAAATAAATATAACAAAGACAATAAACTGAACAAGTGTCTTTAATGAAAATATGTGTTGAAGAATTGGTTCAGAAATTTCAATTGAAATTAAATAATTATGAACATGCTAAAATATACAGAAATACATACTTTGGTATTTAATGAACATTATTTTAATTAGAATTCCTTTATGTATTATTATATAGATGATTCATGGGTCTAAAATATTTAGAAATATAGAAATTAAACAAAATAAATGTTATATTTATCTTTTATAGATTTATTACCATTAACTGCTATTATTTCAATATTATAAAATTTATTTTATCAAGAATACAAATTAAGTAATTTTCTTTGTATAAGTACTTTTGTTAACCTTAACAAATTTGCAAAATTTGAATTAGTATGACATGAAAATAGTGGAATATACACAAATACATATAATACTTTAAGTCGTTAAATAATTATATGAAAAATGTTTTTGAAAAGATCGGTATGCATAAGTTAAATTTATAAAATAATTCAAGCGACCAAATTAAATAATAAGCGATTCAAGTGAGTCTGGCTGGAAAAATCTGTTTAACGAAAACATTTCTTGTTGTTGTTGTTGATATTTCCAAGTCCATGTTCACTCGTTTCTTTCATCTTGTTTCGCATTATAATACACGAGTGTATATCGCAATCCGTTTCGCTGGAAAATGCGCGTAGCACTAGGAAAAACAGAGAGAGCGAGAGAAAAACGGGAGAGAAAATATGTGCGAGGAAGAGGGTGGGTGAGAGGTAGCCTGTTTTGGCGGCCGAACAAAAAGGGGAGGAATACTGCAACGCTCTGACGTCAATGGTGAACGAGAGGGGTGCGAGGGAGCTGGAGGAGGAGAAGGAGGCGGTTGGGGCCGTTGGGTACGGGGGGTCATTTTCCATACCCCCGTAGCCGTAGCGGCCGCCGTTACGTTGCCTGCCGATTTCTAAGGACAAAAATATAATAAATAGGGGATGAAGCACATTGCGCTTTGCGGTGCACTTGATTTAATTATTCCGCGCTGTGGCTTCCACCTAATTACCAACTTCAAGTTTATAGCAAAAAAATGTATATACATTCACGATAGTCCAAAGTTCCATTGTGATCGTTTTAATGAGCGCCAGAAAAATTCGCGACATTTATATTTTCTTTTGTAAGTTTTCATTTTTCTTTAGATTTTAATAATCGTGGTGATTTCAAACATTATTAAGGAGTCGTTTTTAGCTTTTATAAAACTTATTTTTAACCTTTTATAGCAGCCAAAACTCTTAAGTTTACTGTATGTTTAAATATAATAACAATATAAGAAATGGACAATTTATTTCTATATATTAATTGGCACTTTGCTATCCGTTGATTTTTCATGCTTTCATTTATCTTTATTTTTATTGTTATTAATTCTAAAACTACAATGCCAGTCAAATTGATTGGTTTCACAATTTCATTTTAAAGTTAATTATTTTTTACGGAAATGATGTAATGACTTTTACAGAGATAACTAAAGGTGTAATATAATTAATTTTCTGGAATAATAAACTCTAATAAAATTTGTATTCGCAACCCGAAATCGTTGATTATATATTTAAATGTATTTATCGATGTTTTATTAGTCTGAAAGTAAAAGTAATACACCAATACCTCGCTTTACGGCCTAGATACGTTGCACGAAACTTAGCCGCAAAGCGAATCAATTATTGCGCTTGCGCAAGATTGGCAACATCTTAGCGTCGTTATAGCGAAACATTTTAGGCCGTAAATCGAAAACGTGCCTTAATTGAAGAGGGCTGTTATAGCAAAATGCCGTATAGTGAGGTATGGGTGTATTATGAAAAACGAAGTAGCAGATTTTCATTACTAATTGACATCAACATGCTTCAACACATATGTTTATTGTAATATATTGCACGAAAACAGAAGTTTTGGTCAGAAAAACGACCGAAATATAAAACTTTCATGATTTTTTTTTATAAAACTACAACATTTTAAACAATAATATATGGTGGTAATACGTCAACGGACAGTAAAGTGATAGATTTTGCTTTTCTAATAGATTTTCTTGCTTGAAAAAAAAATCAAATTTAATCGATATATTACAATTATTTTAATTACTTTAAACATAAATCTTCGTAACATTTGTTATTCTCGTTAATATTCTTTTAATTATTCAAAACGCTACAGATTATTTAAAGCAAGGCATATAATTACTTAACTCCTTAAATTGATGATACCTAAAGCCCTAAATAAAATATCTGGAGGTAGCTGAAAGGTTCTACTCCCAAGGGTCTAACTAAGTTAAGATGCTATGGGAACCCTTCCGAAATCCTCCATTAAGAATGGCTGATGCCTTTGATTTTCTTCTAAACCTAAACTAATCTCATTTGATTCTTTATAAAAAAACTTTATATCTACATACAAATGTGTACATTAGATATATTAAGATCAATATAAAGAATAAATTAAATTAAAATTTTCATTATGATATTAAATTTAAAAAAAAAACTGGGTATTGTTGAGATTATAAATAATAATAATAGATATTATATTTATATTACTTCATTTTAAATAAACGACGACCATTAAAAAAAATGACTTTTTATAGGTGAGCAACGGAACTATAAAATGTTACTACTTTGCACTAAAAGGTCCATTTCACCACGGATAATTGTGAAACGACAAAGAAGTACCGCAGTAAACTTAACGGCAATGAATTGAATCGCTCAAGGAGAGCAAACGTTGCAGAAACGTATTTGAATGTAATTTAATTCTTACGTCCGGGGTCAAATAATTAAGAAGCTCGCAATGGCAGGGAACGGTCTTAATTATATTTGCATGCCAAGGCGAAAGGAATGCAAAAACGAAACGAATATTAATTAGGTTAAGGTGGAATTCGTTTAACCCAATTGCGCATTACACAACTGAATTTGTTCGTATCTTGTGCCTGAATACTATTTACCCTATGAATAATATAACAACAGGGTAAAATTAAATTTAATATAGTAATTCAAATGTTGAAATTTTCATTTCCATAATTTAATTCAGTTATAAATAAGATTTTCATATTATTTATCATTTATATATGTATTGGTAATCAAGTATTAATTTATATGGTTGCAAATATTGGTGGATGCGCCGGGTCATTAAAAAATAATATATAATAATTGTACAACATTGTGCACGATCATGTGCTTAGTGAAATTAATTTAATGATTAATACTATTGTAGTAATTAATAAAGATAGATTATTCTGGCGAAAACCTACAGTAATAAATATTAATCATTGATTATAAATAAGAAGCCAAATAATTTATTGTGTTATTTTTCTTAATTTATAATACAGTACCTCGACATACGAGTTTAATTCGTTCCGTAACCTTGCTCGTATTTCAAATTGCTCGTATCTCAAAGCTCCGGATGTTGGGGTCGTGTGCAGCGGTGCAGTGTGCGATTACTCATATCTCAAATCGTGCTCTCATATCAAAGAAAAATGTCGCTCGCTCGGCGGCTCGTATCTCAAAACACTCGTATATTAGGGCACTAGTATATCGAGGTATCACTGTATAGTATAATTTCTCTGATTGTATTTTTATCTTAATACAAAGCGATATTTTATAATTAATTATATTATTTCAATGGTGGAAGCGCCGGGTATTGTATTAAATAAAAATTGTAAATTCCTTGAAGTATTAACGAGAAAAAATGTGAAAATAATCCGGAAAAGCAGCGCGAATAAAATTTCCCGTTAAAGATTCAAGTAGCAGCAGGTGTCGTCACCTGGCGGCGTCGGTCCGCAGTTCGTCGCGACGCTCAAGTTCCGAGTGCCCCGTTCAGATGGCGCCACCCTTCGAGAACTTCAAGGACAGCCGATACAACCTGTTGCCAGTCAACATTTCCATGCGTATTCCAGGATGAAATGAAAAGTGAAAAGCTGCATCGCCCCAATTACACGGTGTTTCCTCGCAATAACCATCGATTTACGCGTGCCATTTACAGCTTTCACTTTCTCAAGTTCACTATCTTCTGTTCGAAACTCGTTTCGTCATCTATTTATTTCGTTGTACATTGCAATATATTCCCGATTTTTTTTTGGAAGGCGCGTCGCGACGCCCGCAATACGCGTTGGCGGCGACGGTTGTTCCTCATTGATCCGGGAAAACGCATACATGTATAAACTCGCACGAATACCGCATGCCGGGAAAAAAGGGGAGGGAACGTCCAAAATTGGACGTCGCCGAAAACAATATCCAACTGATATAAATCTTGACTAAAGAGTCAAGCCTATTCACGTTCAAGGATCAAGATCAGAGGATTTATTGAAAATTCTCCTTAATTTTCACAAAAGAAAACCAAATCAGTGCCAAATGGATGCAAATTTTAAATAAAATAGTTTATTTTTTAGTAAGCAAATACAATTCTTTGAATATTTTTTATATCTAACAAATATACATTAGCAGAACTTGATTTAAAATATCTAGAAAATTTTGTTGCCTTCGTATTTATCTATAATCTTCATTTTTCCTATGGCTGTAATCCCACCATATAAAAAAATTTAAAAAAATAGTTGAGATTCTAGTAATTCGACTATGCTTCAAAGAGCTAAGACTCAAGATCATAATTCTTATATAACCAAAGAAACCAAACACTAAACAGGCAAAGCAATATTACTGTTATTTAAAGTATGTTATTGTCAAGTTAATATATATCCAACGACTATAGAATATACTTATTGTTCATGAATTTACAGTTTACAGTTTTCATTAAAATAAAAACAAATATAATGGGAAAAGTCATAAACAATAAATGTAATAAAATAAACTATTTAAAATATACATCAAAAAATTTGACAGAATACATTAGGTCCTTGGCTCTTTAGTTCAATTTATGTATAAAAATATGATTCTTTTCCATTATATTCAAGAAATTAAGAGCAATTTTCAGCATAGAATAAATTATAATAAGCATTTCAATGATTAAATATAAATTAAAATTATTACGTAAAAAAATCAGTTCCATGTAAATAAATAAATAATATGATCTGAATCAAAATCAAATCATCTATTATATATAGAATTTTCATCAAAATATCAATAATATATAACCTGACGTAAAACTGAATAAAACTTTGATAACAGATAATTGAAGTTGGCTTTGACACGACTGATGATAAATAATTGAACAACGACAGTGATATGATAGGCATGGACTTTAAAATAATAAATTATTACTGCACGGATTCCCTTCAGTCCATTTATATTTTATACATTTGTCGACGGTGTAAAAATTATTGATGAAACTTTTCGAAACTTGGATGTAATCTCTATTGCATTTACCGAGAGCACTTTGAAATGTATGGTACATGTATATATAGTCTTATCATTGATTCGAATGGTAAATGCATGTTGAAACTTGGTATTGTTGCGAAACTATATTTAGAACGTTAGATTACATCATGCTCGAAGCGGATCAAAGGACATTAGGTCAATTGCATGACAAAGTCTCATTGTAATTATTATACATATGTATATGATTTGGATTCGGTTATGAATTTTAAATCGGTCGTGAAAACATTATATCCATATTATGTCCATAATAAAATGAGTATAGGTAGTTTAAGAAAGGAATTTTCTTAAATTAATTTATATATGTTTTATACGTCTATATTTGGATAGATTATAATTGAAATATTAAAAATATTCGACATACTTGTACTTATTTAATGTAAATAATATTATTAGCACAGAAAGACTGCTATCAATAAATTGCATATAGGAATACAATACATTTTTTAAAATATTACGAATAATAATAACTTTTATTGCAACAACTCACTACAATAACTCAAATAGGAATAAAATATTGCTATTGCTGTAAAATTAATATTTATTAACAAAAAATGTAATTAAAACTTGTAATTAAATATGTAAAAAGCATTTTATCAAATATTTTAATTAAATTTAAATAATGATAATATGAATGAAATGTTTATCTTAAATCATTTATCGACATAAAAATAAATTTATATTTAATTTGTTGTATATTACCTACAACATACAACATACTGCCTTTTGATTTATGAGAAATTTACCTCTTTCTGATTTCAGGTATAAAAATGTTGTTATATTGTCACATTCACCTTAAAAATTTAGTCACAATTATATATTTTTCTGGTTCTTTGTAAACTCAGAACAAGTAAAAACAGAATAGCCAAAAAATATATCGAAAAACGAGCATACGCTAAATCAAAAAAATAAGAAAAAAATATATAGAAATAACTATATTGATTTGGCCAATTTAATAAAATTACATAAAAAATAATCAAGTGTTGATATAGAAAAATAAATGCAAAATAACATTAACACTAATTAATAAAAGATGAAATATTTAAATTTGAGATATAAGCTATGTAGACTTAAAATATAAATATATAAATGATATCTGGTTCCCAGGAAAAATAGAATATTTCAAGCCAGAACAGCGAAAATACATAACAAGGACAAAATATATTACAGGAGAAAACAAAGATGAAACAAATAAGTTTTACTGAGAGGCCTATGGTTAATAATCATAATAAAAATAAAAATGATCAACCTTAAGAACGATTGTTCTGAATATTCGTTATTCTGCTTTTTTCTTGTTATTAATTTTTCGGTTTGCTTTCATCTAATATTTCATTTATGAATAAACAAATTAAGTTTTTTTTTTTATAAAGTAAGAATAATCAAAATTATATTAAATTGCTTATTTTAAACACATAGATTTGAATTAAATATTTTCATCTGCTTATTATCTGTATTATTTAAATATTTGTGTAAACTGTAAACAAAATAAATCAATTTATTTGTATTAACGTAACCCAGTAATTTAATAAGTGAAAATAGAAATAAATATCAGAAATGAGGCAAACGTGAACAGAATAAATATTGAAAATATCCGCAAGACCGGATTAAGTAGAACAAAAGTGAATGCGAAAATTATGCTGTTTGCACTCGTGATTTACGATGTTGGAAATGTACTTTATGTATATATATATACTTTATTTGGAAAGTGCAGTGAATTTGTTCGGTTGCCAGAGGATCGGATCTCGCCTCCCCCCAAATATTACGAAACTGCGAACTAGGCTAAGATTAACTTTACTGCATGATTTATTGTTCGACAGTAAAATGTATTTTTCTTCCATCTCTGCAAACAATAGCAAAATATCGTTTGAAATAGAATATAGTGATTTGTAGAACTTCCTACAATTTTCGTTTGCTTTGTTCAATTTATACACACGCAATAATTCAATTAAATTCACAATAAACCTACAATTAAACTACTTAAAACTAAAAATAGTGATTCTAAACAATAATATAACGTTTGATTAATTTAACAAATTAATTAAGAAAGATTTTGAAAATGAGTGATGTGATAATTAATCACTAATACAATTAACTTCACAAATTTATATGAACTTTAGATATATTGTTAAAGTACTCGAAACTAAAGATACTGATTTAAATAATATATAACTTGTGGTTAATATTTAATTAACTGTAAAACTATCCAACAAATAAACATTACTACGTAATTTTCGAAGTAGGAAGTGCTTGAATTGAATCAATTTAGCGACTATTGTCAAATGTTGTTCAATTTGCCTAGCAAATAACACTTGTGATAAATGAAGTACATACATTTCCTGCGAATGTTTACTTTGTACACAAAGTTATATAAGCATTAGTATAGTGGAAAAATCAAGGATAAAATAAATATCCAACTGGATAATTTGCCTCCTCGAAAACATCATACGAAAATGATTTCATTAGAATTATATTTACTTCTAAAACTAGTTTATTTTGTTGCATAATATAAAAGTAATTCTTGATAAATCCAAAAATAGTGTACTATATATAATACAGAATTAATTAAATATTTTTATTAAGTGGGAATCGAATGCGGGAATTTCAAAAACTCGTTTGTCGAAATTTACAATCATGATATTCCAATTGTATCGAATGGGGAAATCACGAATGGATAATCCGATATAATTATTATTGAGTCAATGGTACGCAAAACAGCGGTAAATTCTAGTTTAATAGCTAAATGCAATTTAAAAATCGAAAATCTATTATATATCAAGCAAATACAATTAAATGGATTTTAATTGCTTTGTCAGTAAAATGATTGTTTAGTATCAAAACTTTAAATAAATTGTAACGTATCAATAAATGTTACAATTTCAATGAAATTGAGAAGATGTTTTAAAATAGACATATGAAACGTAATTAACTGTTTAACTTACATTTATATAAGGTATAACTCTATTGGGAATACGTGTCTAAATAATGACTTCACTCACGTTTGTAGCACGGTTAAAGCGCATCATACAAATTGAATATAGCTTGTTAGACTCAAGGGAGTCATTAGTAAATTGCGCTATTCCAAGTACATATACATCTAAATATGATTCTGAGTTAATAATAGTAAGGCGAATCAACTGAACATTAATGTAATAATTAATCTGACAAATATCATTAATTATACTCAATAAATGTTTTGACAATTAAATTGAAATAAAACTTTTAACTTAAAGTAATGCAATAGTTGGTAATATTTGACTAATGTGTATCTGTTTTTAGTAAAAATGTTAAATATGCATTAATCTATTTGTTGTAAATGTTTTTTACACAATTTAATTTATTTTTTTATGAAATACTTTGCCATTTTATTATAAGCCCATCTTCAATTGCTAAATTTTAATAAACATAAATAAATAATTAACATTTGTGTGGATGATTTTATGCTATAATTTAATTATAAGAAAACATGAGTTCTAATAAAGTTCAATCCTTACTTTCTATTATGTAATGTAGGTTATTTCAGTTTTATTAGTTGCATATAATTATTTATGTATTTATAACTTTATACTTATATTATGTATATATGTAATTCTTTATATATCTTTATGATATATTTAAATGTTTTTCTTTAATTGGTAAATCTCAGTGATATTGTTATGAATTTTGAAATGTAATTGATTTAGTGTAGAAATTATTATTGTTTTTTAAATAATAAATCTAGATCTGCCACGGATAGCTCATAAATTGAATCTCTATGAATGTGCAGACATTCGGAATGGCGAAGCGCTGTGCTTTGAATCTCTGCCAAAAATCTTCTGAAATCGGTCAAAGAGCGTAAAAAGCGAGCGAAATGTTCGTTCTCTGTCTATTTTCGGTAAATAAATGGGGAAAATGCCAAAAGATGTGTGTGGTCATGGGGGTGGCTTTTAAGTATTAAGTATAGATTTTGTTGTTGGTGTGTATTACCTGTACCTGGCAAGGGCAAATTCCCCAAAATACTCCGTCATAGCAAACATGGCGGCGGCCTTTGGTCGGGGTCATATCGTCTACAGTTAGACTCATCGGAAGCAGACGCGCGACCTCCTGGACCCGGAGGCGGTTAAAGCGACGTCGGGCGTCGCCCGCGTCGCCGTCCGTCCATCCTCTTCCGTCTGCTCACACAACACCACTCGTGTATTATACTCCCAAATATTCACAGCCGCATGACAATCCTCATCAACAACAATAACAACAACGGCCAAAACACCACCAAACAGATATACAATTAACAGTCCCAGATAGAACCGGATCACAGGTAACAACAAACTTCCTTCCGCTTCGCAGCGTAATCACTTAATCGACTATGGAAGGCATACGATTTGCGGACTCTAATAAATTCCAAGGATTGCGTCCCTCGTGTTTCAGAGTATAAGTTTCCAAAAGTGGACTTGATTGATTAATTATCTAGGAAAGTGGCCCTCTTCGGCGAGGAAATCATCTTCTTGGCTCTCTTTCATTCCGTCATCACGCGCAGGCAATTAAATTATCCTACGGATCTTCAGCGTCCATTACGCTGCTACTCCAAATGCAGCCATGTGTTTGAACATCTCCGTTGCAAGAACCCAACTTATCAATCAATCAATCTAACATCGCTAAATGTCTCTATTATTTAAGTATAAACTCTTAAATCGTTAGTCTTAAAAGGCTTTCTGTAAACGAACAAAACCAAAACAAAGGTGATTTAGTACTCTAGCACTAAGAAACAACTAAAGAAAACAGTTCGAAAGGATTTAGTAGATAATAAGTACTATGTAAAGTATCAGCTAAATACTAAAAACGTCTCCTAGGTAATGGCATGATGTCATAAACTAATTTGAACGAACTATCCTGCCGAAACAGGACTATGGACTCTTTCTCAAAGCATTCATCTGCAGTAACGAATTAAAAGAGAGTAAAATATAGAAATCCACTTACAAAGAAGAGAATGCGATAATGTGTGTATTGTGTGGCAAAGAATTTATCGAAACCAGGTGATGTTGTTATTGTTTGGCGTGTGCACAGGGGGGTGTGTAATTATTTTTTTGTTTGTAGAAGAGAAGAGAGAAGTTGATAGAGAATTTTAGATGGATACTGTTCCTAGGTAGGTGGAATAAGACGTCGGGTCGCGTTTGCACGATCCTTTGTTTATGTTCTCTTTTATAGTTGTTTTATGATGATTATTACCGGTGTATCAAGGTGTATGTAAAAATCGGGAGGGTGTTGTGGACGGGCGACGCGCGGATCGCGACTGGGCCGGGGGTTCGAGGCCCGGAGAGGAAAGGGCCTAGCCTCGCGCATCCGCATTCCCGACCCAGACTCCACGACGCCAACGGCCCTGCTGCATCCCCGACTTCGAATCATCACCATCATCATCATCCTATCCCTATATACACAAACCCCATACACTCATTTCTGTTTGGTCCTCTCCACACCCTCCAGATACAATACATATTTAAAGTATTTTTTCCCTTTCCTCACAGTCAATCCGAAGAAGGAATTAATACAACAAATAGAAGATGAGAAGCAAACGAATATCAACAGAAAGTTCAAACAAAGATATTCCGATAAAAACCGATCCTTATTAAATGCCAAACACATACACGCATTTCTATTTGGTCCTCCAAAATACAAAATATATGTATCGTATTCTTTCCTTTTTTGATATCCATTGTTCCTCCCAATCAATCCAAAGAAGGAATTAATGCGACAATAAAAGATGATAAGTAAACGAACATCAAGAGAAAGTGGAGATGCTTCAAACAAGGATATTCTCCTTATTAAATGCCAAACACATACACGCATTTCTATTTGGTCCTCGAAAATATAAATATATTTATCGAATTCTTTCCTTTTTTGATTTCCGTTGTTCCTCCCAAACAATCCGAAGAAGGAATTAATCCGACAATAAAAGATGATAAGTAAGCGAATACCAAGAGAAAGTGGAGACGCTTCAAACAAGGATATTCCATTGAAAACCGATCCTTATTCGATGCCAATTAAAATTTAATATCCGTTTTATTGGCAACCATAAAAGCTTCAATTCAATTTCATTACGCTCAGGATGAATCAATTCTACCACCTCCTATCAGTTATATCCGATACCAGTTGACATTATCGAATGAACCATTAAGATAGATATTCATTAACCATCAACATTTAATAAAAAATCTTAATTAAGAATTTACATTAATTAGTTTCATACAAAAATAATTTTAGTATATTTTAAATTAATTAATATTAATCAAGAAAAAAAGAACTAAAAGTAATTTTCATTTAGATATATTATATTATTAAGAATATTCATTTATGACAAATACAATAAATACAAATAAAAAATAAAATTCTATTGCTGCAAAGCGCTATTGACCTTTCTGTGTGTCATTTCATTTATTATTTTTTATTGTGTTCAAATGAACATTTACGTTCTTTGTAGTTTAAAGTTTTATGATGAATAAACAGCAATAAAATGCTCATGAAAGTATATTAAATTGAATAAAATCAAATATATTGCATTTTGAAAGTTTCTTTTAAATTGAAATATGTGCAATTTGAATATAAACGTACCTATATCATTTATAAACCCTCTAACTAAATATAAATTGAATTTCTATTGCTGCAAATGGTAATAGTTGTTTCTTTTATTTTAACTTATGGAAATTTAGAAATTTTCATTCAGGAAAATCACCCGGCGCATCCACTTTTATAATTTGATGTAATTGAATTTGCCATGTTAATCTTTATTAGTTCCCCTTATATTAACTCTTGTAAATTCAGAAATTGTGTACTCGATTCATGTAATTTCATAAAGAAAATCTCCCAATGCACTTACATTTATAATTTGATAAAATTTAATTTTCTTTAATGGTAATCATTAGCAGTTCCTATTAATAAAAATTTTGTAAATTGAGAATTTAAAAACTTGATTTTCTTTAATAATATGTATGAGCCTTTCTAAAGAAAATCATCCGGTGCATCTACATTTACAATTTGATAAAATTAAATTTTCTATGTCAATCTTTAGTACTTCTAATTACTAAATATTGAAATAAAAAAGTGTAATTTTTGCATTGGAAAAAATACAGTTTCATTATTAATCTCATTATTATATTAAATTAATAATAAGTCAGAAAATTAAGAGACAATAATAAGCTTTATTATGAATAAAAATGATATTAAAAAAATAATTTGAAATATTAATTATTTTGTGTTTTAATTAAAAATTCTACATTCTCGTATATAAGGATTTTCAATTTCAATTATTAAAATATAATATAAACATTTCACAATTACAGAATAAGTTTGATTTTCAATTAAAACAATTGCAAATGCAGAAAAACGTGTAATGAATAACCACTGTACTGCATTTCAACTTCTTTATTGGTACAAATTGGGGCAAAGGGCTAATGACCAAGGTCTTTCTGCCATTAATTTTTATTTTCTTTGTATTTCTTCATTTTTATTGTATTAAGTTAATGTTAATATTACGTAAATTTTAAATGTACATTAATTTTTAGATATTTCAATATGTATCAATTGTATTGAATTATCAAATAACTAACGTTGTAAAAACGCGGTACATTCAAAAGTAAAATATTCCAAAAGCTGATAATATAACTAATTCAACTATGACGGAGACACACAGCAGTAATCATATTTAAATGCATTCTGATCCAACTACAAAGCAGGATGCACTGCAAATACATATATATGTTCTCTGTTTGGCAGGCTCCAAGCAAATTGATATTGATATCCTTTAGTCACATGCATTTGCATTTGTGTTCTTGTTAGTTTCGGAAACCATCTCCCCTAATGCAGAATTGAATTACACCGTAAATTCACATACTGCGATATATATTTATGTAAAAATGTATTGAAATTTAATTCAATTTAATTTGATTCGATGTCATGGACACACTTTCATGTCTATGACATCGAATCAAATTGAATTATATAATTGGTTTTATAATAATTTATTACCATTTCATAAAATAACTCTAAAAAAATACTAAAATTCAAAATATTAACAGTATAATACTCTATTTATATTAATGAAAAGTTTAGAAACACATGGCAAATAGCCCTTTGCAAAAGAAAATGCAATTTGCAAATTTTGAATTTTTCTTTATTATTATTATATTAAGTTATTTTTGGTAATTATTCTTGAAATAAATATTATTATTATTTTATTAGTGAAAATGTAATACTTCAATGAAAGTAAGATATATTTAATTGTAAATAAACTACAAAATTCTAGATAAATACAGTATAAACTGTAAATTAACGAAAAATCAGTATAATTGTAGTAGCTGAAAATAGAAAATCTAGATGAATTTGCATAGAGAGGATATCGATTTACTTAATTAAATCAGAGATTATAATTTTTAAGTGCTGAAATTTATCCCGCATTTTTTTGTTTCTTGAATAAATTTCACCTGTATCATTAGGAGTGAAATCCTACGGAACGTGCACCATTATCGCTTACGTTAATGATCATTATTATTATGATTAGTCTCATTATGAAAGTTCCCACAAAATATTGTCTCGTATTAAAATATAATGACTCCTTCAGAATACACATATAAAGCAACCTTGACTGCATCATCATCACGTACAACTATTTTAAATAAATTATATGGAAAATATTAAAATAAATAATAGTATAACATAATTTAACTATTAAAAAAAAACATTAAACATTATGCTGTTACTTTACATGGATTTTAATTCCAATCAAAATAAAGAATGAAAGAAACAACAACCAGGAAGAAAACAGTGCAAGTTTAGCAGATAATTCGGATATATTTCAATTCTATTGTAAAATAGAAAATTTGAAGCAAGAAAATGTAAATGTATTAATAATTGGTTATAAGCAATAACAATGTTAATGCCAAATCATCAATTTAGAGTTCACATCCAACATCGTTCCATAGAATTGAAGATGTTAAAAATCTTATATAGAAAATTTTCGATTACGAAATTAGTATTAGAGCAGTTGTGGAAAATGTAACTGAAAATTGATTAAAATTAATTCATTCATTCGAAAATCTACCGAATTAATGGAATTCGGTAGAAAAGGTTGACGTGGTTAAGTGAAGAAGAGTTTTCTTCACGGCAATACGTGCTCACACATTGAAAAATTTCAAGGAGTCATCAAGGAATCATCTCGAATAGAAAGTTTGCCTCGCATTCAACATACTCTCTGGACCTTATTCGAACAAATTATCAACTTTTCAACCAAATGTTGAACCAAATAAGAGTTGTACCTATGGCCAGCAATGAAAACCTCAAAAACTGCCTCACCCACTTAATGAACATATAATCAGAAGATTTTTGGCTTGACGGGATAATTCAACAATTTGTTGATATAATAATTATTTTATTTAATAAACCAATTAAGAAGAAATACACAAAAGAAACTAATACTTTAACAACTCACCGACTGATGTATCAGAATTTAGCATTGAGATTCAATAACCAAGTAACAACTAGAGGAAAAATAGGCAATTTTCAGAAAACAATTTGTCAACCGATAAATTACAAAATAAATTGTAAATAAAAATGGATGTTATATAAAAAAACTGTCAATAATTTCATTTATTTATTTTAAATAAATAGAGAAGCATTGTATAATTGAAAAATTGAAACGCAAACAAAACAATCACAGTGTAAATTGAGTCGTTAATTCGGATGGATTAAAATTGAATTTGGGGATCAGAAGAATGGATGAAGGAGAGCGGAAAGGAAAAAGTTTAAAGAAAAATAAATAAAAAGCGCGAATACTAATCACAGTTTAAATTGTGTTCGACGCCCGAGAATGAATAATGCATTCGTGGATGGGGGAAGGGAGAAGTTTCCTCAGTTAATTCCCACGGAATATTAATTTACCGGATTTCGTTTGCTCAATACCGACCGCATTGGATGAACGTTTACAAATGCAATCAAAACAGTTTAATGCAATACCGAAGTATGCGAGAACCCACACATCGTGTATGCTTATACGATATTCGGTTTGTTTCGTTTCGTATTATTTGAGATCAATAATGAAGAAATTATGTTGAATGTGTTGAATGTACATTTATTTGAGCAAATATTGCAATTAGTAAATGGAGTAGGTTCATTTTTAAAATGCATATTAAAGAAATATTTTCAAATCATTTATACTACATTTTCGAGACTATAACTTCAGCCTAACTCAAAATATGTTTTCGACAAACCCATATGATTTCTGGATAACACCAACATTCAAACTATAAGTGTCAAAATTTCATGACATTCTAACAGTTAGTTTACATGGCTTTAGTAATTTACTCACATCGGATCAAAACATGAACAAGTCCATGAAAACCATGGTTAAATTGAATGAATTACGAATCAAATTGCTTCTTCACCCACATACAGTATTGTAAGCTCCAGGGAAAGAAATTGGATCAAATGAAGAAGTTTTTGTCGAAACTTGGGAGCAAAGACAAATCTTTCTACAAAAAGACATCTAATCTGGAATTAGTTTGAAGTTCTATTTTAAAATGTTAATTTAGATAAACCGAACTAATAGAGAGACTTTACATAATCTAAGAATCAACAGCCAATCAAAGAATTGAACTAATTTGAATAAATAATGATAATTATTATATAAATATATCATTCAATATTACGGTTTTCACGTCATTACATACATTCAAAACACAGACTTAATGTTTAGTACTAATTGAAGGGATTAACAAATTAAAAGATATTTGATTAAAAATGTCAGTAACGTTTTTAGTATATGAGTGAGATCTTTCATTCTCATAGATTTGCTTTGAACTTATAATTATATGCGAATTGACTTTTTGAACATTCAATATTTATTTGTTTCTCTTATATTTTTCATACATTACATTATGATATATAAGTTACAATTTAATTCGAAATGTTTACATATATTTTGTAAATATTCATATTATTATAATTAGTTAAAATTGAATATAATTCTAAATAATATATTAGCATTTAAAACTTACAGTTTTTTTTTTCAAATTTCAGTCACAAACACCTCAGCTTCTTGAATTTCACTCGTTGTGGCACAATAAAATGTCTCAATACACGAAACGCGATTTGTCATTTACTATTTTTTTTTAAATATAAATATAAATTGTTTATAACCCTTAGATACGACCAAAGACCACTGATATTTATCTGACTTTTGTAAACATATGATTCATATGTCAGTTGGTCATTTCACAATGACATGAGCAGTAAACCTTATAATTTGACGTATTTGATTCAATGCCAAATGCGAAATATCAAAAATTACCAATTAAATATAGTAAAAAAAAATTAAATAAGAATGCAAAACAGTTCTACATTGATCATTGTTCAGAAACTGGTAAAATTGTGTATAGACACAAGCTAAGTGTGGAGGAAAGTGGAGTGAAATCAACGCATTTTATTGAATATCTACTTACTTAATTCCAAATTAGTCATTGTATTGATAATAACATTATTTTTTGAAGGTTATTATTCTATGATAATCGAATAATTATGAAAAATAGCTCTAAATTCATAAATTGAATTACAACAAAAGTAACTAACATATATACCAACTATGAAATATGAAAAATACAAGTAGAAAAATGGTATTATTTTATATATAAAATACTAGAATTCGAACCTATTATGTATTACAAATGTTACAAAATCGTATATGATGGTTGTGAGATTAAATCACACACGAAATAGAAAAATCTAATGCAAATGATAATCACCATTTGGTACCAGAAATAGGGCGTAATCATAATAAAACAAATAATATACAAGTTTTTCTAAATATTTTTTTATCAATTTACGAACTCTGAAAACTATTTTTATATCTTAGAAACTTAATCTGTTAAGCCATTGTTAAATCTTTCTCCAGTTCAGTATAATGGTAAAAAGAAAAGAGTTTTTATATAGCTATTAGATGGAGACTATGAGAGTTTCAAAAAACTTGTTCGCAATCTTGCATGTTTCTGAAATCTCTTATATCAGAACGTTGTTAACCACACAACTTTAACAAGGCTACAATCATAACATAAATGTGTTTGTAAGAGCTTTATTTTTTTAGTTTTGACAAAATGTTCTATATTTAGTTTAGAATGTATATATTAAGTGAATAATTGTTATTAGAACAAATGTAATAAATTATTTTTAAAAACATCATTATTTTTCTTAAAGTGTAAGTTTGTTAATTTTGATTTTTCACTGAATTCAAAGTATAATTGGAATCAAGAACTAAGAATAAGTTAGCAAACTATTGAATATTGTCTGAAATTAGTTATTAAAT
Organism: Nicrophorus orbicollis; assembly: GCA_018845635.1. NCBI lineage: Eukaryota > Metazoa > Arthropoda > Insecta > Coleoptera > Silphidae > Nicrophorus > Nicrophorus orbicollis. The sequence continues at coordinate 927,514 of JAFMTC010000287.1, forward strand.
AGTATTTAGCAAGTATTCATGCTATAAGATCTGCGTAATGTCTATGTATCAAATACACCCATACCTCGCCATACGGCCGCTCTTTATACGGCATTTCGCTATAACGGCCCTATACAATTAAGGCACGTTTTCGATTTACTGCCTAACATGTTTCGCTATAACGGCAAAAGAAACTATTTTCGACGTCCATATATCTACATTTTTGTCTACACTATTGTCAATCTTGTGCAAGCGCAATAATTGATTCGCTTTGCGGCCAAGTTTCGTGGAACGTATCTAGGCCGTAAAGCGAGGTATGGGTGTACGTTTACTTGTAACTTACTAATTATCATGAGTTTGAATTAAACTTTGTATTTATAATGAAATTTGCTATTGATTGAAAAGAGGAAACAAAGAATTATAATGCTATAAGATAAGATTATTATAATATTTAGAAACTCATTGATTTAAATGTATTTCAAGTATATGTTTTACATTTATTTTTATTTAAATAAAACTAAACTATAAAATAGTAATGCTACAAGTTTTAAAATGCATTTAGAGAAGTATTTCTAAACACTAAGAAGTAAAACACGATATCATGTTTTGAACTTGTATTTATAAAAGTATTTGTAACTTGTCAGTTGTAAATTCAATTAAAAATATCCTTTGATATTATAAAACACGAAGAAGCAAGAAAAAAAAAACACGCATATAAAAGCAATTTGCCGCAGCGGCGATGTTGTTTCAAGTAAGTTCTTTGTGGGTTCCGGCGGATTGAACAATAAGAAGTGGTAGAGATGGCGCAGCAGTCGATAAAGGGATGATAGGCATCGCGATCGTCATCATCATGTAATTGCGGACCTAATCGCGTTCATCAATGGCCCTTTTGCGAGTGCGGATCCGTGTGATCCGATCGCCACGTGCAAGCAACATAAGGGCCCGCCGCTCCGCTGAACAATTGATCATAGAAGGTAAAACCGAAAACGAGTTGGGCCTTTTTCCCCCAATAACTAATTACGTTAATCCGGCGTGGGAAGACGACGGAAATAAGGTAGATTCTTTCTCGCACCTTCGCATCATCGGTTACCTCTTAATTTGATGGAGAAGAGGACCGGTGTCATAATCTCCATTCAATTAAGCGCATCACGTTCATTAAAATTCCTCCAATTCCTGCACAGCGCTCATCTCTTATTCAAAAGACCATTTTTTTAACGATCCCTCGCTTTCATCTCTGGCAGCTCACTCCATCGTCCATCGGCAAACCGGGGATAAATTAAAATTGCATTTCCTTTCACAGATGCACTTCCAGTGCCCCTAAAGCCTATCCGTTTTACTCCGGTTCTGATTCCAGAGGATAAGTACATTTCAGCGCAAACTAACTCATATTTCTTTCAGATTTAATGACGTACACGAGACTAATATCCTCTCCGTGACATTTACCCTTCTCTAACAGCCAAACAATGAAGAAAAAACTGGCTCTATTTGCTGAGGGATTTCCTCTCTGAATTCTATACTGAAGCTCATAGCTCCATATTATATATCTCCAGTTGTGCAGAAAGTCACCATTCAAGTACATTGCTTAACTTTTCATTATATATGAATTACCGAAAGAGTTGTCATAATTCACAACTACAAAAAATAATTAGAGAAGTTCACCAATCATCAATTTATAGTCAATTTATAAATTAGCAGCAAATTATATAATGTTTTCAACATATTTTTATCATCAACTTCTAACATTTAGTATTATATAGTTGACATCTATCTAAACACAAATAATTAAAAATTTTAATTAACTTCATTATTTTGAATCTTTTAGTTAGAATTTACATTTCCGATGAGTTTTATTATTTATAGGTGCATTCATTATTAACGATCACCATTTCGATACTTGCTTTGCTTAACTTTCTATTGATTTGCTGTCAAACTTGAAATGCAGTGCAGGACGGATGACACCCGACATTTGCGAAAGGTTTAATTACATAATGAATACACGAATTTAGCATTACAATCGACGCACCCTTTGTAATTACTGCGTGAATACACAACACCTTTATTAGACGTGTTCAAAAACAAGAAAAATCAATAAAAAAACGTATATAATTTTACAAAAAGAATGTAATAACTTTGATACTAATGTATTTAATTCCGTTATTTGAATATATAATTTAAGTGTTAATCATTCGCAAATCTTACAACAATAATAAAATAGTTCAATACGAAATTAAAACTTGTATTTTCGTTAACTAATAAAAGAAAAATTCTACAAAAATTTCAAAAAGAACAAATTTTATGAAGTTGGATTGGGTTATTCAAGATCAATACTTTCTAGTATAAGATATATGTTATAGTGAGAAAATTGTGGTGTTAGTTGTGTTAAGTGCGTCTCTTATTGAACATTTAAATCAGTGTTTTAATATTATGTAACTATTGTGTGGCTGTTTACAATATATTAAAACAATAGAAATGCGGTTCTCGTTAACTTGATGTATTTTATACAACAAATAAAAAGATACGGGAATTGACGAATTGGTGTGACTCAAAACAAAATCAGAACTTTGTTGTGGATTCCAATTTGTCAATTGGACTTTATATATATGAAATTCTTAATAATAGAATAAGAAGGAAACATATTTAGACATGCATTATCTTAGAAGTTTCACTTGAAGATCTACATTGAAAAAATCTAGATATTAGAGAGATCGGAAAGTAATGTCGTTTCTGTGCATGTCAATACTTGTTAACTATACATCAGCATTGAGTACTTTTAAAGACATAATGTTAAAGTGACTTGTAAATAATGAAATCTTATTTTGTTTTTCCAATTTTCGATCAAATGGTAAGTCAAATAACAGAAGTATACGACATTGCACGGCTTTTTGACTTTCATAGGGGTTCATAAACAACAGTTTCTCTGGACCGACTTTCACTGGAGATGAAAAATGGGTCCTTGGTACATCATATTTCCATGTATTCCCATCGCTACAAAACTTTTTACGTGACAAAAATTTGGATATCAAAAAAGCTATTTCGCACTAAAACTAATAGATTCTTTATAGATCCGGCATTGAAAATTTGCACAACATATAGTAAAATATTGTTGATAATGAAGTTGATTAAAAAACGACATTTCCGTTCCACCTAATATACAAAATTTGTATTTTTATATAAAGATATATTTCTTAACTAATTCGTAATAAATGTATAAAATTTGTTAAATTGGCTACTAATCATAATGTATGTGATTTGCAATACATTTTTAATGTCTTTTGTGAAGATTAACAGCAAATTGAATAAATCAAAACGTTAACAACAAGTAAATGCAACATTTAATTGAAATATTCTAGTAAATTACATCTTTTTTCTTCAATATTCGAATATTTTAAATAATTAAGTCATTTGAAGTCCCGGAATTCCGCATTTTACGGTTCTCGTGAATCGTAGATAATGAATCAAAGCTACGAATAACTTTTACCCATTGGGACTCTAGAGCTCTCAGGAATTCCCATCGGCAAATGATATCCAGGCCCCTCGTGGAAATTCCCCATCAACTTATTACAACTTTCGCATCATTCCATCCATCCAACCGAATCGTACACTTTCTTTACTTTTCCGCATGTACAGAAGCTTAATAATTACATATATTTACTGTACCGAAATCATACAAAACATAAATGAAACAAGAAGTATACCACAAAACTATTATATTACTCTTTTCTTTGCTAACAAATACTCCAGGTATAATTATAATATTTCATTTAAATACACCCATACCTCGCTTTACGGCCTAGATACTTTCCACGAAACTTGGCCGCAAAGCGAAAAGCCGTATAACGAATCAATTATTGCGCTTGCGCATGATTGGATACATATCGACATCGAAAAAGTTTGTTTTTGCCGATATATCGAAACATTATATGCCGTAAATCGAAAACGTGCCTTAATTGAAGAAACATCTGTATTTGATTTACTATTATTTCTTTGAAATGATTTACTAAATAAAAAAATATATTAAAATGGATTCAATTTCAATTATATTTACATAAACGTATACAAAACGCTGTTACAAATAGCTATTGACTATGGAACTTTCCGCTCTAAATAGATTTATTTTATATATGAATAACAAAAAAAAATATTTGAATAATTTCAGTAAAATGAATTATAATAGATGAATAATCGACGAAAAACACTGTGAAAATACAATAGATTTACTATGAATATTCACAAAGCTAAACGATATTTTATTGTTACAAATAAACGTTATTTTTTGCATTTAAAATAATTGAATTTAAAAAGCAATAACAAATATAAATAAATTGAAAACCAAGTTATCCTGATTTATTCATTGCATATTTCAATAAAACAAACATCAATTTTATACATTGAGCAAATAACATAATAATATAGCAAAGTAAAAGTGACTGTTTTTCATTTCTCCGAGAAGAGTTTGCTCCTTGATTGAGCAATTTTTATGTATTGTCGTAAAAGTATGATCGACATATGTGAAGCAATGTCGAGTTGAGATTTATGAAAGTGCCTTCACTTACGTCCGTGTTTTCTTCAGCTCTGAAAGGTTTTCCTGAGAAAGCACACAATTTTATTTCCATTCAATTATCTGTATTTTCCGTAGAATATTATTATATAAAAGAAAATCGGATAGTTTTGTTCATCAATTTATAATTTTTATAAATTTTTACATGAAAATATTTATAATTTGAAATTTATGTTATATTTTTAGGGCAAAGAGTATATCTCTTTGTAGCAATACGTTTTTTCTTTTGAATTTCCTCACTTTATTATATTAAATTTAGTTAATTTAATGTTGTGTTTGCAATCAATTATTATACATCATTTTATATTACTTTAACACATTTGCTTCCTCTGGTTACTTTTCATATATAATTCAATAAAATTCTTAAAATCCCACAATTCGTTGCTTCCGAAATTCATTATTGTCCACACTTCCTGTATTTTCTGATATAATAACTCCTATACACCTAATTAAATCTTATAAAAGATTTAATTATTTGTTCTTAAACTCTAAAATTTCCTATAATATTATTATTAATAAATTCATCCAGAAAATGTTATATTTATCGAGGTTTTCGTTCAATTTATTAATATTGTTACCAACATTTGTTACGACCATTCACACAGTTTATTCACATGATTTGATAGCTTTTCGCTAAGTTTCTAGTGACTATAATAAATATTGGAACTTTTTGCAGAAGAAATGTGTATCTATTTATATATAAAACTGTAGTTTCAGTTTCGTTATCGTACGAAATTACATGTTACGAACGAGATTACGCTGTGGTTTCCGATCCAAATTGGTTTCGACATGTAACTGTAACCGAATTTCATATCGTAACTGAATTAGAGCTACCCACGTCAGGCGTATGTGTAAAACCGGAATTAGATAGAGGAGTCCGCTTATTTATAAAACGAACGCGAGCTTCTGTCTATAAATTACCTTCGGTCATAGGGAACTATGCTTCCAGAAGGAAACCTTGAAACGTGTACAAGAAGGCAACGGTGTCGGTCACAATCGATTCGCGTCCGTGAAACCAAGATTTGCCCCCCGATAACGAAACCGCACGCAAATACCGACCTTTTTTTACGCCGTTCGTCCGCAAAACAGAAACAACATGAGATTCGAATAATACATAAAGTTGTTCGTAAATTACCAATTTATTCTGCATTACTAATATTTCCAACGAATGTATTTCTTCGCTTGAATTAGAGACACCTAGGCAGTAATTTGCAGGAAATTAGATTGCAATAAATAAAATAAGATAGAAGAAATAACGTGGCTTCAACATTTCTGATGTTAATATGTAGTATAACAATAGTACACCCATACCCCGCTCTTTATACGGCATTTCGATATAACATCCCTCTTCAATTAAGGCACGTTTTCGATTTACGGCCTGAAATATTTTGCTATAACGTCAAAAAAAAACTTTTTTGATGTCGATATATCTACATGTTGCCAATCTTGCGCAGGCGCAATAATTGATTCCTTATACGGCTTTTCGCTTTGCAGCCATGTTTCGTGGAACGTATCTAGGCCGTAAAGTAGAAAAAATAACATTAAGCATATTTGTCTATATTATTAGGTGTAAAGAGAACACATGATTATGAATTAGATGGGTGAAAAGTTATATCGTTGTTCTTTTCCTATTTATTTCAAACTAACAAATTTGTAATAATTTTTAATCAATGATGTAATCAACCTCGTTATCAATAACCCTTAACCATCTAATGTGCAAATTTTCAATTCCGGATCTACAAAAAATCTACTGGTTTTAGAGCAAAATATATTTTTTCAAATCATCAAAATTTTCAAATTTTTGTCATATATAAAGTCTTGAAGTGATGGAAATAAAAGGAAATGTGATGTAGTAAAGACCCAGTTTTCATCTCCAGAGAACTTAGGTGGAAAAAACTGTCATGTAACTACTCTTGTGAAAGTCAAAAAGCATTCAATGTCTCATAAGCTCCACTTCTGGTATTTGGCTTACCATTTCTCCAAAAAAATCAATTATAAAATAAGATTTATATATTTCTAAGAAAACGGGTCACTTTAATATTATAATGTCTTCAACATGACTTTGAAGTATACAATGAGTTGATATATAGACAATACATATTGACATGCACAAAAATAACATTATTTTCATCAATTCACATTTGAAACTTGATTTTATTATCTACATTATAAAATTTTTTTTTTTTTTTTTTTTTAAA
>JAFMTC010000287.1:934292-975195 GCA_018845635.1 Nicrophorus orbicollis
TTCCAAGTAACCAATACAGTTTGCTGAATTTTATACCTAATTGCTTTCTCTTAGTCCATATATGTTTCTTCCAATTAAGTCGTCTATCCAAAATTATAAAATTAAGTATCTTTAAGTTGACATCAATATAGAATCATATTACTGTTAAAACTGTATTCAAATAACGAACTTTATAAGCTTTATCCACAAAAAAGAAATGACATTAAATTGAAATAATTTATTAAATTGTTCGTAAATTACTAATTTATTCTACATAACTAACTAAAATACATTTCTTGAAAATGTATTTCTTCACTCCAATAAAGAACATTTTAATTTGCAAGAATTGATATTGTTTATTAACGTATCCTTTTCCTAACTTTCCATCTGCAAAGTTGCAATTAAAGAAATAAGAATCAAGAAGTAACGTGGCTTCGATATTTCTCATGGTTAAGTGCAGTATAACAATTGTACTTCTTCAAAATGACATAAGTCATATTTATTTATATTTGTGCAAATAAATTGAACTTAATCAATGAAATTAACTGATTATTGGGTAAAATGTAAATACATGATTAAGTATTTCATTAATCCATATTTTTAACTTAATTTGATCATCTACATCATTAGATTAAGTATTTTTAAGTTGATATTAACACAGTTATATTACTGTTAAAACTACCTTCAAATAACGAAGTTTATAAGCTTTATCCACAAAAAAGAAACAACAATAAATTGGAATAAATCATCAAATTGTTAGCAAATCACCAATTTAATCTGCATAACTAATATTTCCAACAATTGAATTTCTCCACTCGGATGAAGGACACTTTAATTTGGTCATCTAGGGAGTAATTTTCAAGAATTGAGATTGTTTATTAACATATCCTTTTTATAATTTTGCTTCTGAAAGTTGCAATTAAAGAAATAAGAATCAAGAAGTAACGTGGCTTCGACACGTTCTCTTGTTTTAGTGCAGTATTACAATGGTACTTGAATAAGAAAATGGTATAAGTCATAATTATTTATATATAATTATATAATTTTGAATGAATTAAAGGTAAAAGGAGTACGCATTTCATTATTCCACAATTTCTACTAATTTTATCATCTAAATCATCAAATTAAGTAGTTTTAGATGAGATTAACATATTACAATTAACCGAATTTTGCGTCTAGAAAACAGAAACAACAAGACATTCGACATATATCAAATTGTTTTCAAATTACCAATTCATTCTATAGTACTAATATTTCCAACAAATTTCTTCACTTAAATATTCAAATTAACTAACAATTATAGGAAATGTAGTCAATTTTGTTTAACACAAAATTATCAAGTATTTTCTTAGTTGTCATATGCCGTTCAATGAACAGAAACTACAAGACATTCGAATAATATATAAAATAGTTCACAACTTTTAAATTTAAATTACTAATAATTCCAGAAAATGTATTCCTTCTCTCGAATCAGGGACATTTTAATTCGTTCATTTAGTGAGTAATTTGTAGGAAGCGAGATTGCTTATTATCAACATTTCCTTTTTATGTAATTTTGCTTCCGGAAGTTGCAAAAAAAAAATTAAATAAGAAACGTGGCTCCGACACGAGGAAATGAATTTAAGCCCTTCGACGTCTTTAAATGTTAAAGTGCAGTATAACAAGTGCAGGAGGAGGCAGTTGGCAGCAGTTCGCAGTTGCAAATTGCATCGAATCCAATAAGACCCCTCGGAAATCGTCCTTGCATTCTTATTTCGTTGAAGAAAAAAGTACGCAACATCCTTCAAAACCCGTGGAAAAATTCATTGCAATAAATCCGACTAAAACGAAATGAAATTTTCAGTAGGAATCCTTAATGAAACTCTTCCCCCTTATATCGGAAAGTGGAGCGTATTTAAATTTTAATTATGTTTACCCTTGCATCCGCACTTCCTTCCTTCCTTCCGTCTACTTTTTTTCCACCCTACACCCTCGACGCACACTCTTCTTTCCCTTTTTGTTTTGTTCTCATTCATCCATCAAATTCAGTTTTGTTGCTGCGTTCTGGTATCAAACAATTTCATTTTCTGTTGCGTTTCACCATTTCGAGGACCCTCGGCCGTTTCAATTTCAACTCTCGCAAAACCCTTTTTGAAACAATTTTCAATATCGGATGGAAATGAAACGCATTCGGAGGAGGTCAAGTGAATCACTTTTTTGTTTCTGTTTTGAGTTTTGTTTCATTTATTTCGCTTCATTTGTTTGTTTGCTGGATTCGTGGGAGGATGTGCAAGTGATACTCGGAATCGTCTGTGTTTGCACGTGATGCGACGTGCCTTGGAATAATTGATCGACGAGTTGCATTAGATAATTGGAGAGGTTTCGCCACTTGCACGAATATCGTACCAGGTCAGGTTCGGATGTTTCGATAATTTGCAAATACGATTTCGGAGTGTTTATTCTTCAGCACGACCCATCATCATCAGTGCACTTTAGCCTAGTTGAATGTTTGCACTAAATTGCTTCACAGGTAAATAGAGCTGTTGCAAAATAATGTGTGCAAATTCCAGAACTACTTAATTGAAAGTAAACTTTAAAATGAAATAATTATTATTTGAAAAGGCATATAATCTATACTTTTTAACTTAATTTGATCAATCAATCATCAGATTTAATAAATTTAGTAATTTAATTGACAAAAATTTACAGTCATGTCTCGGTTAACGTTACATCTAAAAACGAAACTTCGTGACAAAATGATGCAAATTCAATTAAAATTAAACCAAACAATTAAAAATGAAAATATCATTAATTGAAAAGTACATGTACGATGTTATATTTGATTAATTTACACTTTTTTACTTAATTTGTTCATCAGCTTTATTAAATTACGTAATTTTAATTGATAAAATCAAATAGTCATGTCATAACCAAATATGGTTAACATTACATTGGAAAACGCAGCTTCGATATAAGAAAGTCTACAAATTCAAGTAAAAAAAGTACATTCAAGGTTTTGCCATTTTATTAATCTACACTTTTTAACATAAATTGATCAACATTTGTATTATATTTTAGTGAAAGTGAATATGAAAATACTAGTATTCCTTAATTCCAAATTTTTTTTTACAAAATCATGTAAAATGTAGCAAAAAACTAGAAGTGGAAAATAATATTGATTATATTTATTTGTTTGTTAAAAAATATAAACATTTTATGGTTAATTATTAAAATTTAAACATAGTACATTTTATTAATCTGCATTTTTTAACTTAGTTTGATCATTCTCTTCATTAAATTAAGTATATTTCATATGATTTTGTCATACAGTAATAACTCGTTTAACATTAAGTCCAAAAATGATATTTCCTTGCAATAAAGTTCACAATTTCAAGCAAAATGGGTATATTTTATTATTTAAAATTATACTAGAAGAAGAAAATATCATATTTCTTAATATGTATAAAAATAAAATCGATGACAAACATACAAATTATGTGATTATTACTTGAATACTAAACTGATTATTATATATTATTAATTAGTTAATTTTCTTCATTAATTTTAATATTTTTTCAGTTTGAATCAATATACTGTGATTTCCACGATAACTTCACAATTCTTCGATATAACAAAGTCCGTAATTTCAAGTATAATATGATAAAACATTGTCTAAGAAGAATAAAATGTTGATCAAAATAAATTTAGCAAAATTAGAATGAAAAGGTTTTAGTTGTGAACTAAACATAATATAGTGTATTTCGTTAATACACATTTTGAACTTAATGTTATCATTAGGTTGATTATATTAACTATTATTTAGTCTAATAACAAAGTTTATAAAACGAAACGAAGCAAAATATAGTCCAAATTTTATTAGAAGAAGAAAATAACATTGACGAATTTTACAAAATTGACTATAACTTAATCAACATGGTTGAAATATGTCGATAAAGAGCATGTTAGAAATGTATAGCAGAAGATTTTCAATGGAAGAATTATAAAACCTTGCACAGTAACGAATATCCAAAGAAAATGAATATGAAATAAAAAATTATAAAGATGTTATTTAATAATAATAATAATAGAAATAGTTTATTGAATTCCTTAAACTAAAGTGAAATTTACATTTTCATGCAGATGCTACAGGATTTGAGTTTATTTAAATATAAAAGAATAGAAGCGAGAAGTGCTAAAATCGCATCTTTTGGTTGGCAAGTTTCTCTAGTGTTCGTTGAGATTGGAAGCAACACTTGGATGCTCCGGAGTTGTCTAAGGAAATTGGTATATTTTCAACGTAAAATGTAATCTTAGTTTATTACATTGGAACAGATTTGTGTGGAACAAGGTTTCGAGTCACTAACAAGAAATGCGAAATTGGAACGAATGCATAGTTTATGTGATATTGTCTTATTATAAATCCATCTATTACATATTTGATGCATGAATGTTTTCAAAATTAATGTTATAATCAATCAATGTATTTATAAATATTATTAGAATCAAAAGTTATTAAATACTGATTACAATATTTATAATTCAACACAAATTTCATAATTATTTTTGATAAAACTAATTTTGTAATAATGTAATTGAAATTTGGTCAATGGATTATTTAAAAAAATCGTTTATTTTGCAAAATTATGTAATTTTTATATAAAAAACTTCGTTAATCACTGATTTTAGGAATCTAGACGATCTCAAGAAAGTCTAATAGAAGAATAATACGCAGTGCCATTAGGGCCGTTATCGTAACCATTAAGTTTCGATATCAACATTATTTTCCACTTATAATATGCTAAACAGTGGAATAATAGCGGATAATGACGGACTATTTAGAAGAAATGGAAATACTGAATTCGTAAACATGTAGATATGACCAATAATAACGGCTAAAATGTATGCATAACATATAATTATTTTTTTGAATTTTTTAAATGTTTCAAAATACATGACGAAAAATGAATAAACATGACTACTTTAATTATTCTTACCAGTTCTTTTTTTAGTATTTAGTTAGCATACTTTTATAATCGTGTGATTTGATTATTTTGTTTCTTTCCTAAGAGAAATGTTGGTAAAATATCTTGTAAAATATGTAATGTCATGAGAATGATTGATGTAGGTTTAATTCATATCTTTAAAAGATCTTTAATGATAGAAAGAGTATAAGTAAATAAATGTACATGTATTTTCAATAAATATTTATTAAATTAATTCGTACATCACAGTTACATGTGACGGTTAGTCAATTGTTAACTTCTTTTTTGAATTTATTTATTTTTTGAGGATCTTTCCTGTACTATGAACCAATAGTGATTTATATTGTGTTTAAATTGTTTAAAATTTCATGAATGACTAAATTTTTATGTATTTTTATGAACTATAATTACTTTTAAAGATATTATTAGGCATTTCATGTTGTTTCATTAAAGAGATTAACTTTATAAACCTTAATTTTCCATTAGTAAGTTGTATAATTAGTTAAATAGTATTTAAAATGTTAAAAATTGAATGAAAACTTTATCATTTGTTGTTTTATTCAGAAGAATAATTTAAAGATTGAAAGAAATAATTTATGTGCATTTCTATTTGTTGTTGCATTAAAAAGATGAACTTTACTCATTTTGAAAGAACTTTCTTTAGTTTTCCATCAGTCATCTGTATAATTGATTCTAATGATATTTATAATGTTAAAGTTGAATGAAAAGTTTATTATTTCTTGTTTCATTCAGCAGAAAAATTTAAAGATTGAAAAAAATAATTTATGTGTATTTCTTTTTGTTGTTACATTAAATAAGTAAACTTCACTTATTTTGGAAGATCTATCTTTGAATGTTAAAAGTTGAATTATAAGTTTATCTTGTTGATGTTTCACTGAAAAGAAACAAAATTAAGGTTGAAAAATGTAATTTACGTGCATTTATATTTCTTGTTGCATTAAATAGATGAACTTTACTTACTTATTTTCGAAGATCTGTATTTGATTTTCCATCTATCAGTTGTATAATTAATTCAATAGTATTTATAATGTTAAACGTTGAATGAAAAATTTATTTCCTGTTGTATTAAAGATATTAACTTCACTTATTTCGTAAGGTCTGTCTTTGATTATCCATCGGTCTGTTGCTTAATTGATTCAAATGGTATTTATAATGTTAAAAGTTGAATGAAAAGTGTATTTCGTGTTGTATTGAAGAAATGAACTTCACTTATTTTCGAAGATCTTTGTAAGATCTTTCTTTCATTTTCCATCGGTCAGTTGATTAATTGATTCAAATGGTATTTATAATGTTAAAAGTTGAATGAAAAGTGTATATCGTGTTGTATTGAAGAAATGAACTTCACTTATTTTCGAAGATCTTTGTGATATCTTTATTTCATTTTCCATCGGTCAGTTGATTAATTGATTCAAATGGTATTTATAATGTTAAAAGTTGAATGAAAAGTGTATTTCATATTGTATTGAAGAAACGAACTTCACTTATTTTCGAAGATCTTTGTAAGATCTTTCTTTCATTTTCCATCGGTTTGTTGCTTAATTGATTCAATAGTATTTATAATGTTAAAAGTTGAATGAAAAGTATATTTCGTGTTGTATAGAAGATATGAACTTCACTTATTTTGGACGATCTATTTTTGATTTTTCATCAGTCAGTTGTATGGTATTTTGAATGTTAAAAAGATGAATGGAAAGTTATTTCATTACGAAGACAAATTAGTTCAAAAAATGATGTAGCTGAGATGAATCAAAGTATTAGTCGAAACTCGTTTCAAAACAATAAATTCTCGTAACTATTTATATGAGCTCGACAGTAACTGCTCTCACCTGAGGCCGGAACCTAAGCAAATGAAAACGAATGGCATCCGGTTCGTTAGCAAATTAGCGAGAAATCGGGATGCAGTTCGCAAATCCACGAGAGCGTTTCCAGATCCGCAATTAAAGTACTCGTGAGGGGCATTATTTTGCATGGACGCCTTGTCTTGAAAGTCGAGCGCCCTTCACGCGTCGTCATTAATTAAAATTCGCCAAGTAAACCAATCCCCGGGGCGAAGGAAATGAAAACGGCAAGCGGAAAATCGAAGTCCTCCTTTTATCTTCCACTCTTCGTCCTCCACTTCTTAACATCTCGTCTTTCGTCGTGTTTCTCTCTCTCACACATTTTGCTCTCAGCAATTCTGGTTTCGCGTTGCGGCAAGATAATTATCAATTTATTATCGGAATGCAGACAGACGAGAGAATTTATTCGCATTCGCCTGAGGAGTTTGCGAAGGATTGATGGGTTCGGGATGCGATCGATTCGTGTGCATGGTTATGTAATCCTCGGGGCCAGGAATACATTTTTCACAGAATTTTCAGTGAGCTTTGATTTCCTGTCAGCGGCTGGACGATCGCATTAAGTATTCACCGAACGTCCCGTGTTCTCGATTTACATGGCACTCCGCCACCACAGCCACCGCCTATGCCACCAAATGCCACACCATCATCATCATCATCATCACTGAAAGCACAATCCGGATGTGATGGACATGTATGGACGGGTATCACATTCTACCATCCGTAATGCAGATGTGTTATTTTCAACGATTACGCGATGACCGCAAGTAGAAACTTACTCCAAATGTGTCATACTAAACACGAAATATTGCTATGCTATGAAATTATTCTAAAACTATCAATAGTAATTGTAAAAAGTTAACTTACATTTATGAGGATTGATTTCCAAGATCATATACATTTTCAATAGACCTCATAAAAATTCTTTTGAAAAACTGCATTTTCCTCAATGAACTAAGTAAAAAGAAATTGCAACTTCATTAGAATACGCCATTAAGAAGACTTTTGAAAAACTGTTTTATCCTCAATGATCTAAGTAAAAAAATGTAAGTCCAGTACAATACGCCATTAAAAAGACTATCTGCCCTTAAAATTGGGACAAGTCCTCAAAAGTCAAATAAATTGATTTACTGATTTGGTTTTACTAAGAAGTAATCTAAATATGAAATATTGGTATTAAATTATGAGATTCATCTATATTTTCAATAACTAAAGGCAACATCTTTGAAATTATTATTTTATGATGAAATTACATAAAGAAATGAGACTATATAGTCCGGTTTTGATATACAAAATCATTTCTTTTCCATTAATTACCGTTTTTTTGCTATTTTTGTATGTATTTAAACCTTCCGTTAGTATCGTTTCAAATAGTACGTGTTGATGTATTGCTAAACTTTAAAATTACACTTTAGTTGATTAACTTACTTAATAAAAATACTTAACAATGCTTTACAGGGAATATTGAAAAATTATACAAACTTTCAAGTTTTTACAATATACTGAATAGAAATGCTCACAGTTTACTTGATTATTTATACCATTTTAGTATTATTATGATATTTCTTTTAATTGTTACAAGATAAACTTAAGAAGATACTTTTTTCATTCGCCAATATAAAAAAAAACAATATTTTCTTCGAATAATTAATGTAAAACTAAGATTTCCATAGAAAAATTATAAAAAAATATATAAATTTTGCTTCGTTTATACAAACAAGAAGTTTGAAATAAGTAAGTATCAATTTTGTTAGTTCAAATTAGCTATTGAAAAGAATATTACAGAAAACTTGGGTACTTGAGCATTTCTAATGTTTTTATATTATTTCATTATGTTCATATTTATTTCAAATATGAATACACATAACTTCCAAAAACTGATTTTCATTATCTTTTGATATATTTCGTGAACGATCTAATATATGTTGAACAATGGACAATTTGGTATTAAATGTACTGAAAATATCTGCGATCCATTGGTCATCCACCCTCCAGTCCATCAGGATTAAGCAAATCGCATTTGCTGCTTTAGTTGCACATCGTAGCTCCATGTAATATGCATGGGACGTGTTCCCATATTTATTTTAACGGTCGAATTATTCTATTATTAGAAGAACAGCAAGGGATACATACAGAAAATTTGATGGAAGCGCAGCACTGACACGAAACATACCATTATTCGAGTTTTCGCAAGTGCAGAATTATGCAAACGCCCGATTTAATATACGAGCTTTGCATTAGAGATCCTTATTAAATCATCAAGCACAAATGATGTGATTTTCTGCGAAACGCTCTTAATTTATAAATAACTTCTATATGATTATGTCTATACATTATATATGAATTTGTGTTCAACTGTGTTATGTTGTATTAAAATATTAATAGTGCAAAACTGATTTCAATTTAGACTAATTATTATATAATGCAATTAAAGGAAATGTAATAAGAATTGACTTAAAACTAATAAAAAAAATGAGTTTAAGTGCTTGTAATTTAGTGCATAAGTTGGAATAGCCTTGAGTTAAATAGAGAAGCATTATCCTCGTCCAAGGGTTTGTAGGTCGTTCAAAACTGTGGAATAACTTTGGGCGCAGCCACAATTGTTGCCTTCAACTTGGGTCGTTTCATTACAGAACACTTTCTAATTCACTAAATTGAGAACACCAAAATAGATTTTCTTTCTTGAAAAGATCACAAATGAAAAACTTCATTAAATTAGTTAAACAATGAATTGTAATAGTTTATTATTATTTCATAAAAAGATGTATAAAAGCCTCAATTAAGGACTATTTTTTAAATTAATTAATTAAATTAATCGTTTTTCAATTAAACAATTAAAACATTATAACGTTTACCAATTTCAGAAACTTAATGTTTCATTTGAAAATTTAGTTATTTAACTGAAAATATAGATAAATTTCTAGGAGAAAAGATATACAAATTAGTTATATCGTCTATAAATTAGTTGATTAGTATAAAATTATTCTAACTAAATTGTATATCTCGAATGTGCCGAATTTACTAAATTTCCAACCGAATTTATATTTAAGTTGAAGTTACATAATTCATGTGTTTGGAGTGAGATTCCTTGTCCGTGAAGACAGACTGAATCGGAAATCGCTCATTTCTATTTAATTAACAAACATAATGTAATATTTATATACAAGTAGAGTGTTTTCATTGCTAAATTGCTACATTAATATATGAGTGTAAATAGCAATTAAATTGAATATTTCATATTAGTAATAAAATAATTACAGTTTTTGTATACAATTTATTTTTTCTTCTCAAATATTAGTAAATTTATTGAAAGTATTTTATGTATTAAATTAACATTAATGTAAACATTATACCAATACCTCGCATAGTACTGTTTTCATCAATGGGAAAGCCCTAGATTTGATACAATTCATTGATGAATGATTTATTTTTTTCGTATAACGTCTGTTTTTATTTACAATCTATTTGATAACAAAACATTCAGTAAATGGTTTAACGATTGACAAATGACAATTTAATATTGGATGGCACCCTCTGGCGGTTTTGCTTTAATTGCTAATTAGATGTTAAATCTCATTGGAAGATCCAGTAAATTACATCGTTTTAGTCGTTTAGTTGTTAAGCTATTATTAAGAATATTGATAACTAAGTCATTTGGATGTTTTTCTAGCCTATTTTGGTATCTGCTACTACATTTCATAATGGCTTCCTCCACTGTTTCTATTTGAAGATCCTCGTGTATTCTGCTGTTTGTAATGTACCATGGAGCTCCCATGATTCTTCTTAGGCTTTTCGACTGGAATCTTTGTATAATACCAATATTAGATTTGCTAGTGCTTCCCCACAGCTGTGTTCCATAGGTTCAGACTGGTTTTAATATTACCTTATAAATCAGTAGTTTTTTTCTTTTGAATTTCATGAGTCTTCTCGTAGTAGTCAGTACAGCTTCCTGAACTTAATTTCAAGTTGTTCTCTTTTTGCTTGGATGTGATCTTCCAGGTCAATCTTCTATCCAAATGCATACCCAAATATTTAACTTTATTAGCTGTCGGTATAACTTTTCCCTTGATAGTCACTGGTGGACAGTAGTCTTTTCTCATGGTGAAGGTAACATGCACTGATTTTGATTCATTGACCTTTATTCTCCATTTTTGTAGCCATTCCTGTACTAAGTTCAAAGAATCTTGCAGATGATATGCTTGCACATGCTGCGTCTGCATCCGATGATAATATTGCAGTATCATCAGCAAATGTTGCGACAGTTGTTTTATCAATTAGAGGCATATCTGCAGTATATAATATATAGAGAATAGGTCTTTGTAACATACACTGATTTATTTTACTTTTAATGAAAATGAGATCATAAAATCACATATAACCATTCTATTTAACTTTCTTTCAAAAAATCTCTAATTTCATCCAGAATCTTGTTCTAATTAAATAATAATTAGTTATTAAATATTAAAATATACTAGCAAATGCCAGTAGTATTATTAAAGTTTAGAGATTTTCGTTTTGAATGTTGATATAGTATAATTTTGTGCAGAGAGCAGAATGGAATGTAGCGTGAATTTAATTGCGTTTAATTCATAGTTGACAGTATAATTATGCTTACAGGTGACGACTGTAATGTTCGACCGGATTGGCGTTCCGATGAGCGAATGCAATATGCAAAAAGAGCAGGGGCCGCTTGCATTTCGAAATATCCTGAGTAAAGATCCGTGTACGTTGATGCAGAAATAAATACGTGATTTCCATCGCTGCTTCATCCATATTTTATTTATCCGCTGCCCAATATCTGCCTGCATCAACGTTCGTTCTGCCGCTGTAAATACACAAATATCCACTGATTTTTAATTCTGAAAATCTTTCAGCGATTTCCATTTCGTATTTGAAATACATCCACGGCCATTCCCAATATTTGCATATAGCAAAAGGTACATATTAAATGTTTTTCTCTCTTGGAATTAAAGTTCACAATTCATTACAAGTTCACAAAGCACACAATTATATTTTCCCCGCATCGTATTTATATAATCCAACAAATCCAACAATATTTGTTACTTGGTCGCTTCTCATTCTCTTCCTTCCGTTAATGAAGTAAGAAATGTTGATTTATTATATCCAAATTTTTCACTAAACAACATATTAATAGCGTAGCCGTATGGTTAGAGTCGCCTGACTACATTCTGAGGTCCTAGCTTCGAATTCCAGATACAACACAGTATTTTGTGATATCTTTCAGCGCATTTTTCAGTGCTTCTGTATTAAGGATAATGATTCCTAAAAAAACTGTCTTCAAGGTATTAGTTGTCAATAGGCAACGGTTCCAAACAAGCGTCTCCAACAACGTGGTGATTTACTGATTTACTTCAATAAATATCAACATCAAAAGAAATGTATTACAGAAATCTATGTAAATTTTGTTCCCTTTTTATATAAGAAATAAAACCAAAAGACCCCAAGATTTAAAGAACATAATTAATTTTTAATTTTCTCATCTAGTAAGTAGATTATCAAGTTGTAGATCAAAGAACACATTTACATTTTCTAAATCTAAGTAAACATTCATATACGAAATATAACTGTATCATATCTAAGATTAGCATTCCATAATTAATACTTAATTTCTTCATCTAATAAGTTTATTTCCAAATTGTTCACTATAAACATAATTATAATCTCTAAATCTATATAAACTTTCTTCATTTTTTCATTTAAGAAATGAAACTGTAACATCCCCAAGATTAGCATTCCATAATTCCTTCTTAATTTCCTCATCTAATCCAAATTGTACATCAAAGAAGATATTTATATTTTATAAATCTATGTGAACTTTCGTCGTTTTTTTCATATAAGAAACAAAACTGTAACATCCCCAAGATTATCATTCCATCTATTTTTTGTATTTATTTATTACTATATTGAGTTTATTGTACATTTATTGTAACAACAAATAAAAAAAATGTATACTATTATATTGAGTTTAAATTTTTTTTATACTTCTCATAACAATAAATGCACTAGTTTGAAATTTACTATAATAAAATTTATAATTTAGAAAAAAAGTCATGAAAAAGTTTGTTTCTGTAACAAAATATGATTGAAAATACAACGAATGAAAATTAATAGGTTACAAAATGGTTACCTCAGCTACTACGGAATTTAGTTCCCTTCACGAGCTTGGAATGTACGGAATGAAATGGATCGACAAAAAGTATATAGTCGCAATTCTAGTCATGTCTCGCGTAGAAAATGGGGGAAAACGAAATGGAAAACGTATACATAATGTAATATGTTATATGTTTTTTTTTATTTACAATATTCAAAAATATAATAAGTTTATAATAAGTTTATTGAAGTTTAAAGAATAATATAATAACTTGAATAATAATTATAATATATTAATAATAGTAGAAATATTATTTTATTATAAAATGAATCAATATTTGGTTTCGATTCGTAGGTTGATTTACTTATTTTTAATTACAAAAGAAATATTAGTATTATTACTTAACAACTCATTAAATAAGTTCATAGGATATAGATGGCGCCTCTAACGAAAAATCAATATGATTTTTAGAAAGTACCAACCTTCGGACGATGCCTGTCAAAATTTGATGTCAAACTGACGTTTAGTTCACAAGTTACAGTGGTTTTAATGATGCTTACTTACTTTCGTAATTTACAAAACACTAGCAAAATCTGAATTTCGTGTGTTGATAAAACATTGCTTTTTGATGAGAAAAAATACCGTTTAAGCAAATTAAGGACTTATTAAGTATTTAGAGACTCTTCACCGTCTACACAAATGGTAGAGAAAGTGATTACCAAAACTGAAACGTGTTTTCGGACCAAAGATAATTCGTTTTAAAGAAAGATAACGAAATGTTTGAGAAACGTTGAATTGAATGGATCTGTCTTGAAGGACACTGTTAATGAATAAAGTCGAATATTGCCCAAAAGTTGTTGTTGTAAAGTGTTATTAGCTATTAAATGTAAAACTATAATTATTGTTTAAGTAAAATTTGAAATTGTATAATATAGAATCATCAAATATCAATAAGTTTACGTTGAGAAAACAATAATAAAATACTTATATGAAATTTGTAATTAATATAAATATCAAATTATTCACAAACGTTGAGTTAGGTGATGTTTTTTCATGACTAAAAAAGTGTTAAAATTAATTGTGCAAAAATAATTATAATTGTTAAAGAAAATAATCGATTTTTTTAGCAACAAATTAACTTTTATATTACTACCTAGGCTATACTTAAATGGTACAGGTTTATACAGTGGTAACATTGCAATTTTGTTGAGATGTCGAATCTTCTTTGTTTTCCGAATAAAAATGACTTTAAATATAGTTTTTTTTATGCTAGTTTTGTAAAACTCAAAGTTTTAAACTACATCTAGCATATTTTCAACCATTTGTTCCAAAAGTGGCCTTATACCACTTTCAGAAAGAACGTCTCACACGCATGAACTGACACTATTGTTTCTATATTTCTACCAACTCTACATCTAGCTAACCTACCTGTCAAGAGCATAAGAAAATATTGGCTGCAATAGAGAAAAGTAAAAGGCGCAGAGAGGAAAAGAAAACGAAAGCACATTTAAGTGTTTTTGAGCTTTTTGGGGATATGTGTGAGCGCGCGTGAGTTTCTGAAATAGGGCTGTTTTGGGCGCTGCAGGGGTGGCGACAGAATGCCATAACTTTTTATTAGTTCATTCGGGGTACTCTGCAAATGGGGTGGGCGACGTAAATTCGCCAATTTCCGTTTGCGACGAGACATGCGCGACGAAATTGAATTTCTGTCCGCAAGTCAAACCGGAAACGGACGGCGGCGTTTCCGCAACATATTCATACATCAAGATGCATCTCGCGCATAAGCCAACCCTCCCCCATCACCACGAAAAGATCAAAGTGGTGGCAAGATCGCAAAAAAAACAACCTATTTTCACAGCTTCACAATACACACACTAACCCTGGACCACACACTTAATCTCTTCAGGTATTTTCGAATACTCTGTCCATCCAATAATTCATAATTTCTGCATCAAAGTATTTTTTCCGATTGATTGATTGCTCTTATTTCGTTTCGTTATGCAACGGGAATTGATGAACACCGTTTCGACTGAATGGGCAGGTTTTCAATCAAACCGGATTTCGCGTTTAATTGGGTCACGATTTGCAGTTTAGTTTTCGTTTCGTAGTTGTTGTTTCGTATTCAAATATTCCCGTCCCGAAAAACAACCCACTTCCGGTCGTATCGCTGCCGCATAGCACTCTTTGGACCTGCTGCAAATAATGATAATGCACATAACGCTGCAATTTGACAAATTCGGATTTATTTCGTCAAATGGATTTAGTGATTCAGCTTTATTTCGCGTTGGCAAATCCATTTAGTGTACATTAAAAGGAAACGCAAGCTTGAGCTGAATTCTCTTCTTTTGTAATTCATCGTAATTGTTTTACATGAAAGACATAATCGCATGGTAAAGGATCACTCAGCAAACATCAAAATAATAGCGTTTCCCGTAAAGTCATGTATCTGAATAGGAGATTAAACTGGATGAGCTACGCTCAAGCAGCAACTTCAAATTAAGTTTAGGAAACTTTCTTAGCTGAAAACCGACAAATATCGTACGACAACAAACTATGCAATCAAGTTGAAGTCAAATATTTAAACGTTAACAAAGTATTAATTAATAGTAATATTTTAATTCAAACGGAAAGTCGTATAGTATAGACTATAGATCTTGTAGAAGTGAAAAAATAACGCCCGAAAAAACAATGTGTTCAGATTTTGGCAATTTTCTCGGAGACTATAATAGATAGAGTTGATCCGAAAGATGCTTATGAAACTTGGATAGTTGGGGAATATAATACATATTAATTAAGTACTATGTCTTGTGCCGTTTGGCTGTCAAATTTGAAGAAATAAAAAATTGGCGTGCGTAAAAAGTGTCTTCACATTTTAGCCATTTTCTCGGAGACTATAATAGATAGAGTTGATTAGAAAGATCCTTATGAAACTTGGATAATTGGAGAATGTAACACATATTAATATATTAATGTGTATAGAGCCGATTGGTTGTAATTCGCTGTCAAAATTGAAGAAAAAAATAACGAACGAAAAAGCAGTGTCTTCACATTTTAGCGATTTCCTCGGAGACTATAATAGATAGAGTTGATCTGAAACATGCTTATGAAACTTGGATAGTTGGGGAATATAACACATAATAATTTATTGATGTGACTTGAGACGTTAGGCTACAATTCGCTAACAAAGTTGAAGAAATGATAAATTAACGAACGAAAAAGCAGTGTCATCACATTTTAGCAATTTTTTCGAGACTATAATAGATAGAGTTGATCCGAAAGATGCTTATGAAACTAAGATAGTTGGGAAATGTAACGCATATTAATTTATTGCTGTATCTTGAGCCGTTTGGCTGTAATCCACTGTCAAAGTTGAAGAAATAAAAAAATAACGTCGAGAAAATTAATGGTTTGTATGGAAAGACATTCGATTATCGAGATTAAAAAAACATTCTTTAACTAAAATTTCTGCAAATCAAATTTGAAATATGGAGCAATGAAAGCTTTTGAACAAACACCCATTAATTCTTATTGAAACTTTTGTCCAAAAAAAGAAAGTTCTGTGAATAAACTTTTATTTTTGTGTATGTTTATATACGATTTTCACAACAAATATCCATATTTAAATTAATTATTAAAACATAGTATTATTTAAAAATGATATAATAATGAAAAGCGTTTTATTAAATACGACAAACAGTATATTTTAAATGATATTGAAAAATCAAATGGAAAATATCAATTCAGTTACATTTTGTGCATTTCTGCTTTTGCAAAACGCATCATGAGTCACTAGTAAATAACTTGGCAACTCAAATTTGGATTATGAGTAATAAACGAAGATACACACATGCGTTCGTATAAATTATGTACGTTTTAATATAAATGAAACCAGTTGTAAATTGGTCTGGAAAAGTTATGTAATTTGAACTTTAATTTGAAATAAACTAGTTTCTCGACTTATTTTTAGAATATTTTTAGTAATAGAAGTTTTACCATTTGAAAAATATAATTTTTAAAATAAATTATATATGATTATAATTGAAAAATGTAATAAAATTATATACAAAATTATTAAATTAGAATTAATTAATTTACATATAATTTTATGTTAGCATTTAGTAACATTTACATTATAATAAAGTAAAGATTGAAATTTAATTATTATAAACGCCTTTTAGAAAATTATATCGATTTTTCACAAATCATTCGATTTTATCTTACATTCATTTACTCTATAATCTAAATTCAATTTGAACAAATATTTGATGTTGTTCCCTGTTTTTGGTATAATTTAGGGTTTTACTTTGTTAGTTAACATTAGTTTTCATAACGAAGATATAATAAAGTCAGAAATTATACTAAAATATTCACAGTTATTGAAAAGAAGTCAGGACAATAAATGAATTGAAAACAATAGAAATGGAAGTGAGAAATCACGAAATGACTTTTTCTATGAAATATTTAGAAAACCTTGTTGGAAACAAACACAAAACAATCAGACGGAATTACATATATTCATATTAAAAATGATTACAACCAAAGATTTATAAAACAGCCAAATGTATGTACCAAATAAGAAAGTTGTTTTTGTAGATTATTTTTTATCTATATATTTATATTTTATATAAAGGAGTATAACTTAAACGTACCAAAATATATTTTTTTGATATATTATTTAATATTAACATCAATATTTCATATATATTCTAGAAACTCAATAGATTATGCAAGTATCTAAAATTGAGGATTTTTCTTTTCTATAGTAAGATTTATTGCAAAGTGTAGTGGAATTATACATGAAATAGGTTTCTTTGAGAGCAGCATCTGCAAGAAGACTCCCTGGAGCCTTGCCTCTATTGATTCCAGTTTAAAACTCATAGGGAAATCCGCAATCTGAAGATACGACAGTGAGCACCGTTAATACGGCCAGAAAACTCCCACTTTATATTCGGGACGTGATAGCCGCCTACCATCGGCCATTCCTGCACCCTTCCTGTTCCGTTTCGCTTTCATCAATAACAATTCACAATTTTCCTCCAATTTCATTCCCAAAACAAAAATAGTAGACAAAGAAAAAAGAAAATTCTACTTTACCACAGTATTTCCTACTTTATTATGGATGATTTCTTTAGAAAATAACAAGAAAAATTACTAACTAAATAAATATATAGTATGAATGAAATAGTAAATTTCTTGTTACAATATAGTAGTACATTTTCATAATTTTTATTTGTTATTTAAGAACGAATTCATAGGAATTTTAAAGCAATACCAACTTAAATAAAAGTCACTGTATTTCATTACTTTTTAATACTTGTCAAAGAAAAAGTAATATTATTCACAGTATGTTAGTTACATAATTAACTGTTGAGTAAGTTAATAAAGTTTAGCGAATAAATTAAACATGTACGGAACTTTTATGGGAAATGTTATATATTTTCCTATGTCATGTTACTTAATAAAAATTTCTTATAAATTTGAAAGAAAATTGTTTAGTTAGTAATAAATCATTAGAAGCTCTATTTTAAATAAACTGAAAACAATTATAGAAATATATGTCACTATGACGTATACATTATTTGACACCTGTCAAAATTACAGATACTTCAGTCAAGGAGTCTCAACGTTAAAATAATGTAAAAAGTTGTACCAACATATGTCACTATATTTCATTACTTTTTGTTACTTGTCAAATTAGAAGTAGCATTGTAGACTGTAAAATAGTTACATAATTTACTGTTGTGACTATTAATTAAAAAATTGAAACATACATCGAACTTTTATGGGAGATTTTGTAGAATATAGTAGTGTATTATCTTATTTTTTGATACTGAGAAAACAAAAAGGTAGCATTTATTTTAGAATAACTAAACACTTTTGTTTTATATAAAACAATTCTAAAAATACAAAATATGAAGGTAGAAAGACATAGGTCGATAGCGAAAATTTTTGCCTAAAAAAAGATGCCTTATATTTGTTTAGATAACAGAAATTAAGTTTTTGATACTTTTATATAACTACAATTGAAAATAACGTAATTTTAGTTATTTAAACTAGTAAATTATTAAAACTAAATAACGTGTCATTATGTAACATGGTTTTATAAGAATCTTATGAGAACGTTCGATGTGTAAATTATAAATTGAATGATTCAAAACCAATTCTAGGTAGTGTTTAAGTATCAAATCAATGTATAATAAGAAAGTGAAGACTAAGCACGAACGAACGGAATACTTCTTCATGGAAAATCGTTATTACTTGAAATCAAACTTTTTGTAAAGAGAACATACTGATTGACTTTGCGTGTGCTGCGGATAAAAGCTTCGGATTAAAGAGCTCGTCTTTGCAATGAGCGAAAGTATCGAGCGTATTGATTTAATTATAGAGAGAAAAGGGAAGAAGAAAGAAAAACGTGGAACGAGACAAGTTTACTTTTCTGGAACTGGAATAATGCACGGAACCTTTTAAGATTATTATCGGCAGCGTTGTGTATATTTGCATTACAATCAAATCAATATGGAATACACATATATGTACGTTTATGGAAGAGCCTGTTTCCTTCGTCCCATCGATACGCCCTTTTTTTCAAGTCTCCACGAATAACAACTTTCTATCGGGAATTTAATAGAATTATAATAGGTATTTGTACGTTGAGTAACGATCGAAATGGGATGAACAAAAGGAAATGGATTTACCATAGTTTGTATTTTTTTTTGTTTCACATTGAATATTTATACGCAACATTCTCATAAATATGTATTGCTGTTTATGAATCGTATTTAAATGGGATGTTTAAATTATAATGAAAACGGCTGACGCTCCTCTCTCTCGCACTCTAGATTTTAATTACGAGTACCCGGATATAATTGTTATTTATTTATCAATTCTGCAAAACGAAATATTTGTTATTTATTCGACAAAAACCACTTCAATAATATTAATAATAATGCAACAATAAATTTCAGTTTATTTATTTTCAAAGTCAATTGGTTTCTGTTACTATTACTATTTATATAAAAACTACTTCAGTAAAGTTAATAACAATGCAATAGTATTATCATGTATAACCGATTATTGTCTTATCATTCCTTATTATTCAAAGACTATTGTAAGTACGTGATCTTTACGACGTACATTTCCATTTACTTGTATTCTTAAACTAATACTGTTTACCACAGTAAGACTACAGTACTTGTTAGCACCCTGTTGGGACTAGTTTTATTTCTAGATATTGTTAGGATTAATATTAACGTATCAAAGTGGGTAACTTTCCAGTCACAGGGAAAACTCATCTCCTACCCTTAAATATTTTGCAATCGGTCAGCTTTCTTGCATATAAGGAGAGAATGTCATAACTATAAGTTAGATCCTAGTTAATCCAAGACAGTCCTAGTTCTAGTACAAGTCTTAGATGGTTATAGTCTTAGTCCTAGATTGTCTAAGATAATCCTTAGTCATTGACCTACATCAAGCTGTCTATTAATATACAATAAATACTTATTTCATAAACCGTCTCCTAACTAGAACTCACATAAAAACCCACTAGGAACAATCAACAATAGATTTCCACAGGTGTCCAGAGAAATCTCATCGAGATTGTCTTTTGGTAATGTTTATATAATTATTAATATATTTTACTTTTATATAATGTATTAGAACTGAATTGACATTAATATAGAAGAATTTTTGCATTATTTTTTCTATCAACAATTTCAATTTATCTATATTCGCTGTAACAAATTCAACAGAAGTAAAAGAGATTTTATAAAACAGATAGAGGACATAGGGGCTGGTTGTCACATAGTCTGTTTGGGTGACAAATTCAACTTCTCGTTTGTGCAAGTTTTGAAATGTGGTAACTTGGTATATGTAGTCTTGATCATTCGGTTTGGTACTTTGTATGCATGGAAACAACATTTTTTAATGTTGATTTTTATTGTATTTATTTTTTTGGCAGTATTCTATATTTTGATTTCGTAACAATATTAGTATATAGATATTGCCACTACATTCTTAAGTTGTTCAAAATAATAAAAAGTTAAAATACTAAGTGTTTATGAATAGTTTTCCACCTCCTATTTCATAACTGCAGCACAGCAACAGCAATTTTGAACAATTAAGGTGTCTCTACGTCCCGAATTTTTCGTAGTTGTCCCGTTTTTTCACAACTTTTTTTGGTCCCAAATTTATAGCATTTATCCCTAATTGTTCTGAAAAGCAGTAATGTGAGAACGATAAAGTTTAAATGCATATATTTTTTTAAGTATATTACAAACTGAGAATACAGACTTGTGCCTTAACGGCAACATAAACAGGAGACTCCTCATCTAGCGTTTATCTTACACAGTGCTTTAAAAACAATTGTAATCTTGAACTGCAATGACAAAACTATAGTTTTCGTAATACCTGTTTACTAAATTTAATCTACTAAGTTCTTAAGAAATTAGTAATGAAATCAAAGCCAAATTATAATATCAAAAACCAGAATTTTCATTATCACCCTAAACTAAAGTTATTCTAAAAAGTGTTGTTATTAATGAAATCTAAGTCAAATTAAATACAAGCTATAATTTATTTACATATAAAACTATAAAGACAATTCCTTTAAAGAATAATCAATTTTAGTATTTTTTTCAAGATAACGTAATTAGAAATGTAAGAGAAACTTAATTAAAAAAGTTTTATAATTAACAAGTTGATTCTATTTATGATAATAATAATGGTGAAGATTCACGAAATTAGAATTGGATATCAAATATTGATCAAGAAGGTACTATTTTCATTGAAAATTCTCCTACTCGAAATAATTATTAGACATAAATTATCATTTAAGTAAAGTCTTTTTACACGGTTAATTTATTAACTTCATTAGTTCTGTATCAAACAGTAAACAGTGGAATAGATATCTTTCTAAAATTCACACTAGGAATTATTAAATGATCAATTATTATTCAATTGAGAAAGTTGTAATTTTTATTTTTGAGGAGTTGGCTGGGTTTGAGAAATTGCCAAATTGAAACGGTAAATAGTGTTCTGCAAACGTGAGCTTTACTTTGCCAAAAAAAAACTGTACTTGTTTCACGTATTTGATAAATTGATCGATTGGAATGCAGTTCAAGCATGTCGTGAAAAGTAAAGTTGAGGGAAGTTCACGTTACAATTTTATTGATATAAAAAAAAGTTTCCATTAATTCCCTTTACAAGTTAAATTACACATTAATGAAAATCTATGTTTGATTATATGTTTATATAAGAAAATATTCTCAGGTTTTTCTTTATTTCAACATCTTTATTGGTACATTTTTTTTCTCTACAATAATATCTAAAATTTTGGTTAATTTTGTGTAATGAAATGAATATTTCAAATATCGAAAATTTGATTTTATCGTAATAATTTGTATAATATAACAATATTTATTTCATCAATAATTACAATTATACTTAATACAATAACAAAGATGAAAATATACAAAATTATAGATGCAGTGGCTATTGACCAATTTTTATAATATTATATTAATTCGAGAATAATTTTAATATGGAAATAATAAAATAGTTGAATTATAACTAAATATTTGTACAGTGTTACCTCGATATACGAGTGCCCTAATATACGAGTGTTTTGAGATACGAGCCGCCAAGCAAGCGATATTTTGCTTTGAGATGAGAGCAAGATTTGAGATACGAGCAATTGCACACTACACCGCTGCACAGTCTGTGTGCTTGTTTCCCTCATTTTCGAAGCATTTTTGATAAGTTGGGTTCGCGTTTTTTTGCTTTTTGTACATTTACAAAACATTGCTTTGAGATACGAGCAATTTGACATACGAGCAAGGTTACGGAACGAATCAAACTAGTATATCGAGGTACTACTATATATAACAACAAATATTATTCTAAATAAGTTTATGTTATTTGAATAAGTCTGAAATTATCATAAACTAATAATTGTTAGTTTTAAAGTAGAGCGTATTGTGTGCATGAAGTTGAAGTAAACTAATTTGAGTTAAAACTGAATTATTCACAAATCAATTACGAACTTATGCAAACAAGAAATTACGCATGCAAATAGTTGACCGTAAGCCAACAAAACAAATACAGAATTTATGCATATCGAGAAAACTAATAATAAATAATTATCTTGAACCTTGTGCTGAATATATTATATTTTCCATTTGCATAAAATGAACCTTTTGTTTGTATTGATACGTTTAGTCGTAAAATAGGAGAACTTTGATTACAATTTGATTATATTAAGTAATTTGTACTTTTACTTGTACATTAACAAGTAATTACATGAAACTGGATGTCGTGACTCATGTATATACGTTCAAACTTTTGTTTTAACTTTGAGATCTAATTGAGATCTAATATTTCATTAATTTGAAACAAATGGAAGACTTTGATTATGGATTTAATAATGTGTACTTGCACTTTGACAAGTAGTCACATGTAAGTGACTGTAGTGAATCCTATATGTAATTTGGTAGGTATATTATAATATTGAGATCGGATTCCATGGAAACAAGTTATTATTGAATGAATTAAAAAGTAACATTTTGACAGCTGTCAAACGGTATGTATGCGCCTTTATAACTATATTAATTAACTGAAATATAAGTATTTAATAAAAATTGTACATTAATTCGCAATTAAAGTTATTTTCAAAATAAATCAAGCACACATTATTTGATGTAGTATTAATTTTTAGCATCAAAGTTTAATTTATTCCCAAAATTTGAATAAATTTCAAATGCATAGATTTCGTACTGCTTGAAAAATTACTTGTACAAGTAACAACGGGACACTACATAGGGTAACAAATTGGTTCAATTACTTTCAATTCCAGATGAGACTTCATGATTTAAATACTTATAATTTAAAGTGTCAAATAGTTTATGTGAATCAAAGTGGCTTAAATTGAAGTTGTTGCAGATGATTTAACGTTGACATCTGATGAATTTGACAAATGTCAAAGAGCTTATACAGCTTGATTAGTATATTAAATAATTGGATTACAAGATAGTTTATGAGAATCATTGATTGATGTAGCTATTTTAACATTGGCATCTGACTTAATTTTCTATAAATCTGATAGATCTTAAATAATAGGATTATAAGTTTTCCAAGAATTTTTTAGTAATTCCAATTATATTTCAAATAAACCCAGTAGAATACATTTGATATACTGTAATATTTTGCATAGAATCAAATCCAATAATTGCATCCTAACATCTCTAGTAAGAAGAGTTCGATATATTTGAAGTGCTGCTCAGAGAAGCCGAAATTCGAGTGGCAAACCAATCAAAAGCAGCACGTTACCTTTACTCTGAAACGAGGTTATTTCTTCCCTAGTTTAGTCCTAATAACGAAAAGCGAGTGCATCGATTGAAGCTGGATATTTCTATAATACTATTCTTGTGTAACAGTATCTCCTCTTAAGGGCCTATTCTGAATTAATGTAGAATACAATATTATCTTCAATTGTATTAGAAATAGCGTTTTTTTTACTATAATTATGTTTACCAAAGCATAGGATACCAAGGATAGGATACCAAAATGTATAAAATTTTAAATCTGAAATAAAATGCGTAATTTCCTGCACCCTTAATCCCATGTAATTTTCGATTTTGATGCATGAAATGTTCTTTTTTTCAAATTTACAAAAATGTATTTTTACAATACATTGTACATTATAAAAAATCTTCAACTTATTAATAAAACAGTAAATAATGTTAGATTTATTATCAGTTTAATACATGTTTTGAAAGTTTTTAAATTATTATTGAGTAAATAAGTATTTCCTTTATTAAATTATTCAAGATTCATCAAGAAATGATGTCTTTAAGTAATTATAATTACATTTACGTATTGCTCAAACATTCATTAAAATTATACCAATTTTCAACTTATTATTAATGAAACAGTGAATAAAGTTAGATTTGCCATCATTTTAGTACATATTTTGATAGTACTTAATTTATTATTGAATGTATTTCATATATTAAATTGTTTAATAAATCATAGATTTATTGAAGAACTTTGATTACAATTTGATTAAACTAAATAATTTGTACTACTCCTTATACATTAACAAGTAATTACATAAAACTGAGAGTAGTGACTCGTGTATTTAAGTGATATATATTTTTTTCTTAATTCATATTGATTTTCGTTGATTGATGTGCACTAATTAAGACGTATATCTCAAACAATAAGAAATTAACTTTCTTTCGCATTTATCAGCGTAACGAACGAGGTTTTAGTGTTTCCCATATGTTTCAGTGTTGTGGGAGAAGAAATATAAGTTGGCAGCAACATGCCGCACTGACACCTCAACATTCTGCTATTTTCCAGGAACAGAAGACCGGAAACCCTGATTTCCAACCGCCGGTAACCGAATGACCTATTGTCCAATCAATAGCGCCTTCATTGAACGCGTGTCGATTGTTTTGCACCCAAGAGAATTGAATTTTTGATTAATTAATACAGTTCAAGCAACACAACTGAATTAATTGAACGATCCAATTAACCTTATTTCCGCAGATTGATTTCTATATTTACAACAACTTTTCCTCGATCCATTTGATTCTTACTAAAATACAGTTACATACTTCAGAAATTTTAGCAAATTATTTTAACTTTTCATTTATATTACATTTTTTATTATTTAATTACATAATCTTCTTTAATATTTTAATAAATGATTAAATAAATTTCCTAGTATTTTATGTATTTGTTTAGAGAATTTTTTGTTGTATTTACAACACGCATCATGTAGTTAGTTTTAACGAAGTTCTAAAGTTTGAATAAGGTAATAGGAAACTTGTGTGATAATAGCATAGCCAATTACATCGAAAGGCCCTTCAGGATTCAATTAAAATCCTCTCATAACGTTCAAAACCGCATCTTCCCATTCTCAATTATAGCAGCTCAATACTTGGAAATGATCCCATCTACGATACAACGTTACGCGCCCATTCAAAGTGCTTTAACAATGTAATTTCGTAATTGACAAAAGAGTATATTCAAATTTGTAGAACGTATAATACTTTCATAAATGTATTAATAAAGTTAAAATAATTTTGTTTGTTGTTTAGTAGAATTTACAGTTTTAAAGAACAGTTAATTATTGTGAAAACAAAGAGATTTATGTCAATCTTTACATACATTTAATTAATATGAATTAAGAAAAACATAGTAACTCAATTCATACTCACTTATTTAAATAATTAATCTGTATTCCAATGATGAATGGAACATGAAGATTTTCTAGTTGCTATGTGTAAATTAAGATGACAAAAAACAGAAAAATGTTAAATACTTCAAAGCTCTTAGTTTTTTAGTTTTATCCATTTATTCTCATATTTCATTATCAAATTAACTTACATATTAATCGAGAAATTATATGTACAGAAACTATCAAAATGATTAGATTTTTGAATAAAGAAAAACAGATATTTCCAGAATTGAAATTTCACTTTAACAGCAACATTTTGCAATAAAATATAGTATTTACTATCAATAATTAATAACTTTTAATCATAGTTACTTTTGGATATTTTTTCTTTATTAATATGTGACTGTTATAATAAATATTATTATTTTTATTAATCTAATAATTCCATGTAAGTCTACTTGTAATTCTTGTATTTCTGTAATACTATTTTCTTTCATATTGTGAAACATTAATACCAGGTACGTTGCAATGACCTGCTTCTTCGTTCCATTTGCTGATGGATCTGTGAATCCCGGCAAATATTGACGTTGCACGTTGGACAAATACCATTTCGAATTTGGAATTGCTGCACACGACAATGTTTGCAACTAATATATTGTGGGACATATCGGATGTTTGTCATCCGAAATCCACTATTGAAACAAAACTTTAATCATGTTAGATCCGTTTTATTTCATTGCAAATATGGAGCAGTTAATCAACCAGCAATAATTGCATTCAGTAAATAATCATATAATCATATCGAATTGCATTAATACTGTATGGTTTATGTGATTAATTAATTTTTATATACATGGGGTCAGTTAACGAAGCAAACAATGAATATTTTCACGAAAGAGTTTTGCGTTGGAACAATAAAAAATTTTGGATAACGAAAATCTTAAAAACGTCTATAAAAAATACATTAACTTTGTCATAAACAAAATAGTCTAGTCAAAATTCATTCAATTTTCTAATTGTGTTTACTTCAATTAGATTATACATGAAAAACTGTGATTGGGACGGCAATACGTGCAACGTGAAGTTAGCTAGGGAGGTTATGTAATGGATGAGATACACGAGACTAGAAAATAGTTCATGTAGAGTTGATTTGAAAGAGTTAATAATAAATTGTTGTAAATTCTGAACAAGTTTCTTAATTTCACCCACCAACTTGATTCTTTGCCAAAAAACAAAAAGTGATGGAACATTAAATTTATCAAAAAGAAAGATATTGTGCCGCCACTGGGGTTAGGATAGCAATGCGTACAACGTGAAGTTAGCTAGGAGTGTTAAGTAATGTTTGAGATTCACGACTAGCAAATTGTACATGTGGAGTTGATCTAAAAGAGTTGAGAATAAATTGTTGGAAATTCTGAACGAATCTCTTAATTTCAACCACCAACTTGATTCTTTAGCAAAAACAAAAACTACTTGTGACTCCACTGGACATGGGACGGCAATGCATACAACGTGAAGTTAGCTAGGAGTGTTAAGTTATGTTTGAGATTCACGACTAGCAAATTGTACATGTAGAGTTGATCTAAAAGAGTTGAGAATAAATTGTTGGAAATTCTGAAGGAGTCTCTTAATTTCAACCATCAACTTGATTCTTTACCAAAAACAAAAACTACTTGTGACTCCACTGGACATGGGACGGTAATGCGTACAACGTGAAGTTAGCTAGGAGTGTTAAGTTATGTTTGAGATTCACGACTAGCAAATTGTACATGCAGAGTTGATGTAAAAGGGTTGAGAATAAATTGTTGCAAATTCTGAACGAGTCTCTTAATTTCAACCACCGACTTGATTCTTTACCAAAAACAAAAACTACTTGTGACTCCACTGGACATGGGACGGCAATGCATACAACGTGAAGTTAGCTAGGTTAGTTAAGTAATAGTTGAGATACATGAGACTAGAAAATAGTACACGTAGAGTTGATATATAAGAGTTAAGAATAAATTGTTAGAAATTCCGAATAAGTCTCTTTATTTCATTCAAAAATGTGATTCTTTGCTAAAATCAAAAAAATTAAAAGTACTAGAACATTAAATTTGAAGAAAGAAATATATTGTGCATCACAATACGTACAACGTGAAGTTAGCTAAGATAGTAAGTAATAGTTGAGATAGATGAGTAGAAAATTGTACATGTAGAGTTGATCTAAAAGTGTTAAGAATTGTTATAAATTCTCTTAATTGCAAAACTTGATTCCTTACCAAAAGTTAAAACTAAAATTACTTAACAAACATTTCACCTGAAAATATATTAAGCAAAATATTTAAGATATAATTCAATCATTTTTTGCAAGAAAACTTTCATTGACTTTCATTACTAAATAAAACTCTCAGTTTCTCGCAATAGGACGTAATCTGCAACCACCAGTGGTACTCGTAATTAGTTTAATCCCACTATTCACTTAAACCGTAAAGTCTCAACAACGTAAAACCAGTCTGCGAATAATCCTCTACTCGGAACGGAAAAATACGCATATCCTAGATACGTTTCGAAAACGCGATTACAGTACTTAAACGCTGTAATTTAATTACGGCATAAAACAGCCGTTAATATCCGTGACGGTGGAGGAATTTCGCGGAAGATTTATTTCATCCAAATGGAATTTCCACTGAAGTTTATGGCACAACAATTTTTATTCAATTTTATCGACAAAAATTCTGTTTTCTGTATTTTCATTACTACAATTTCAGAACTGGAAATCTCATTCTTATAGTGACAATAAATTATATAATTTTACGTATATTTCAGCAAATGTATTGATGAAATGTAAAGTGTGCAATAGTTATTTAAAGATCAACCAATATTTAAGGAGAAGTGTTCACTGAAATAACTAATTAGAATTTATTATTTATATGTTTACAGCACTTCTAAACTTCACTATCACTATCTTATTTTACTGTCCGGAAAATGCCTGAAAATCGACATGGGATTCGAACCAGCACCATTTCGCAGATTTTTATGAAGCTCTTCATTCAGAGTTGCACCAGAATTTATTATAAACTACAAATATTTGAATATAAAAAAAAACATTTGTAAAAAAGTACTAGTATAAGTAAACAATTTATTTACTTTTTAGTGTGATATTATTACTAATTCAAGTTTCCAAAATCCAACATTTAATTGTTACAGCAATGTTAAAAACATTTACAACAATCGAATATTGTAAGGAACTTTCAAATTAACAACTTGAATTATCATTTAATTAATATTGATTTCAATACAATCGGAATAAGGCATTTGAAAAAGTAATAGTTTATATAAAATGATGCACATTTCTTCTATTATAATTTGTCAATAAACATGTTTTTCATTTACTATTCCGAATTTTATAATATAATAAAACTATTTTCATTTAATGACATTATTTTCATACAATTGATACATTTTGTTACAAATAACACAAGGAAAAGACATGTTAAATAGATACACTTGAATTTTAAATTATGCGTTCAGATTCACTGTGAATGATTTAAAGCTCCGTAATGTAATGGAGTTATCAAAGTAATCTACATGCACTAACTTTTTTAATAGACTCGTCGAAATAATTAACCTAAATTTATCGCATCCAGTGCACTAGTTTGGAGCGGAAATTGTGCTGCGAATTATTTGCAAAACTGCGGAAAGCTTAAAATAATTTATCGTTCCCAGACGCGGTCTAATTTTAAGGTTTAATGAAGAAAGTGCATTGCAATTTCGGGTTACCGTCTCTTCTGTTATTGGACATGCGGATGCGCCGGGTCGCTCACAGATTCCGGAATAACAGCTGGAGAAAACGTGTTTTTTTATTGTGTATTATACATATTATGCAATTCTCATTTAAATGCTAATAATGCAAACCACAAATCACGAGTAGAAATACTTAGATCCATTTAGAAAAGTTATACTTTCTTTTAAATCAAATTTGTTAATATTTTATTACCCATCAAACACTTAAGTGAAAAATCATTGAATGAAATATCGTTCAACATTTTCAGGACAATCATAAATTCATTATCCAGCTACATTTGCTTGAAACTCAGTCTTGGATATAGATTATTTCTATATATTTGATAACTATTACCAATAGTTATCAAATATTTATAATAGTGTTAATGGTTATAGCCCTACTTCTGAACTTGAGTTCTTATCAACTTTCACTACATTATTTTTCTGGGAATATCTATTAACGGTGGGATTCGAACCAGCACCATTTCGCACCAGATTTTTATGATATGGAGACTCTTAACTAATCGACTAAGAGTTGCCCCCAGATTTACAGTTATTATTAATAAAATATTTGTTACATTCTGCATAAATATTATTATTTTTCTAACATTTATTTCCAATTTTGTATTGGCCCTTATTTGATTGAAGAACTTGCAACCAAAGTCTGTCTACTGAACGAAATTTATATAATATTTATAACTAATATTAATAGTCAGAACGGCTTCAGTCAATCGCCCTTTCATTAGTCCAATTTCATTCAATAACGATGTGTAAATTAATACAATAAAATAATGATAAATAAACATAAAGTTAAAAGAAACATCTTTTGCTTTGAGAAATGGAGGATGCGCCGGGTCTCATATTTAAACAAATTTAGTGAAAAAATATAGTTAAGCATTAAATTAATTATATTTTAATAATATTATCTCCAATAGCAATATTTATAACAATATAATTACACTTTAGATATTTAATAAATATACAAATAAAAATTCTGTATATTTTTTGTTAATCACTTTAAACGTTTAAATTTCGTATCAGATTGTCTTTCAACGTTGCAGTAAAACCTATTTTTATGACTAGTAATACCTACATTTCACATTTTTGTCACCATCTTCCCTAAGAACAAAAGTGGGTAGAATAAGTAAATCCAACCATTATTAACAACTAACAATTTGTACTTTGTTTATTTTTCTTTTCACATGTATACAATCAGTATTACGGAATTTAACATATATAGAAGCAAAAAACCACAATGAAATGTTATATTTTGTAATTTTTAATATAATTTAAGAACAAATTCGACTTACGAACAACCGTTTAGAACATAACTAATGCGTAAGTTGGTTGTTGCCAGTAAGTATTTTCACATAGAAATTGTTTCACCATTTCATTCTGATTTAGTGATAATTATGTTTTTCTGTTAATTATGTTTATTTATCTCAGAAGTTGTATTAGAACAAATAATTTAAACAACAATATGATTAAAATCAAGAATTATATATAAGAATTAAGCTAAAATATAAACTTTCTATTCATTAATTTCTCAGTTTAAGTCTTAAACTTTAAGCCGTCTGTACTCTTCAATTGCTGTATTTATTCACTAAATTTTTAATATTTTCTAAAATTTATATGTTTTGATCCAATTTGTTACACACATGTAAATTGCATACGAAATACCACTTAATTACACTTTACTCACAATTATTCATTTAATTTTACATCCAAATTCATATTTAAAATTCTAATTTAATTTAAGTTTACTTTGGACTATTTTTATTTGGAATTTTCTTTGTCACTTTTCTTTTTCAATTAATTGGCTAGTGTACAATTATTTTCTTTTTTTTGTAAGATTTTCACATAAATTAATTTATACTCAGAAAGCTCTCGATGAATTTAAGACCTTTTGACTAATTTGGAGCAACAATAATTACAATTTCTGCAATTTGTATTGTCATTATATTATTATTATTTGTTATAATTTATAATAAAATATTTGTATTACAAAAATAGAATCAATTTAGCAGAAATGGTCGAGATTTTAATTAAATTAAATCTCTTCAAGTTTAATATAGTAAACTAAAATTAATCAAGAAAGAAACTTTGAAAGTTCTTTTGTACGTTGTTGTAATTTTTTAATAAGAAATGTAATAAAAAGGAACCTACCTGCACGTGAATATGTTACACATATTAAATGCAAAATAATCCATAATTTGCATCCACAAATGCAAATTGAAACATTCATATGAAATGTTGCGAAATTGAAAAAGATTTTACAAATGCTTTCACATTTTTAACACTAATAATACAATTTTTCCATTTCAACGAGCACAAAAAGGACAATGCACATATTCCTCTTTCGGAATGCATAATGCGAGTATCCTCCTTTCCTTCCGCACTCCATCATCAGCACAAAGCACATCACTCCATGCTGCTTGCAACGTTCCTCCTTTGTGCGACATCTTATTTGACATGCATCTTTTAACATCTCTTACGTTGTTATTCTTTCTCTTTTACTGTTACGCAAAGGGACAAAGCAACCAATCCGAAGTGGTCAGACAATAACGAAACAAACAAAAAAGAAGCTTGTACAGGTAAAGCGGTCCATCCAACATTTTTAAGCAACACGCTCATCCCACAAACATAACGAAACGAAATTAGAGGAAGAAATAAATAAAGGAGCTGATTTATTTGTGTTTGTTTTCTCAATAATATATATATTTTTGATATTTGTTTACAAGCAAGACAAAGAAGCGGACATCAAACTGTGTGTTTTGTATGAAACTTGTACAAGGTGTTTGTTTGGTAATGGTTTTGGACACCTTGTATGAGTTTGGGAGACAATCAAAGCGCGGTTTTAATAACATTCGAGACCTTTGTTTTTTTTTTAGGTCTTAAGGGGTGTGTGACAAAATACAACGGCTCACATCGACAACAACATTCAACGACTTGTTTTTTTGGTAATTGTTTATTGGTCATTCTTTTTGTTTTAAGGATAGGAGCAAAGCGGCGTGCTTCGGTTGCAGTTGCATTTGCGGTTTTCTTTTTGTTTGCACAATGCGTGTGTCTTTCAGAGGGTGTTTTTTGTGTGTGTGTGTATTACTTATAGATTTGTAGTAGATTAGTAGTAGATTCGGTGGTTGGTGTTAGTTAGTTAGTTAGTGTGTGTACCTGCGTCGCTGTCTGCGATGCCTACGCGGTTGATAGAGACTTTGGGCCTCGGCCTCTAGGGTGGAGGAGCGCGCTCTAGGCATGTCGGCCGGGCCTCCCATCGGCCCGAGCGCCGGCCGCACACTGCCACCAACTGTAGCCGCCACCAAGAAGACAGACAGAGTCGCCCTCCATCCGAACAACCGCACCCCAACAACGGCAGAGCCTTCCTACGGACGGAACCACCGCCGCCGTAGATCCCCCACCATCGCAGCCGCCGCCGCCGGCGACACCCCCCAGGACTACCATCCATCCACCCCCGCGCGATGCCCCCCCACCGACCGGCGAGAAGAACACGACCAACACGTGCTCGGAAACCTTAAGGAATCTGAACCAGGACTCCCTGCTTCCCTTCTCTTCTCTTCGTCTTTGCACCAACTAGTCCATCCTCTGATCTACCAAACCCCCAGCACGTACGATCGCTGCGCGCTGCAGCTAACGGCCATAAGATATCTCGCAGATCAACACCTTTCATCCTGGTAACATCTCGAACACTTCCCCAGATATACAATTGAAGTATTTCCCCCGCCCACTCACTCAAACGCTTTATACTTATCAAGATCTTTAAAAAGAATTTATATTTTACACACAACATTCATCAATTTCATTGAAACATCATTCTTCATATTTATTAGCTTTCAACGTAATTTATGTATAACTATAACGCTGACTATATTACTATTAGCAATAACATTAAATACAATAAATTGTATATTAAAAATAGTTGATTATTTACTATAAAGTTTGTGGAAAGTGTACAGTCAACAACTCAAATGAGAAGACAGGGATTTACGGAGAAAGTAAAAATTAACATAATTTATTTGTACTAAAAGCTAAAATTCATATTATATTTATACTATGAACAGCAACTGAAATATAAGTAAATTGAGAATCTAAGAAATAAATACCCCAATATTTATGAAAATTACAACTCACTTCCAGATTTTATCGGAATAATAGTTCCATTTTGACATAGCCTGTCTTCAAACAAAGCTTCAGAACTCTGAATTCTTCCGTTCTCAGAAAAAGAGTATCAATGAAGAAAACAATTAAACATATATTAATAGGAGAATTTAACAAAAAAACACCTACGTTCATAGATATTCATGGTACACTGGATCAAAAGGGATTCATTAATTATAATGAAGTTACGAAAGTTTTTGAATTATTTCTAACTACACTACACCAAAAGTGGAGAGTAGAATGTTTCAATCGAATTTCGTTTAGACGAATTGTCTAAAACATTAACACCAACAATTTGAAATATACGAATTTTCATATTTTCTGTTTTACCAACATTAAATACACCCATAGAAAATACCCTTGTTTTTATTATAAGTTAATAAATATCTCAACAGCAGATTTCAAGAATACATTCGTACAAGAAGAGGGCATCTAAATTCCATTAATGTTTCTTAAATGGCCAAATTTAAGATTTCAATAACC
The DNA here is from genome assembly GCA_018845635.1 of Nicrophorus orbicollis. Taxonomy (NCBI): domain Eukaryota; kingdom Metazoa; phylum Arthropoda; class Insecta; order Coleoptera; family Silphidae; genus Nicrophorus; species Nicrophorus orbicollis. The sequence continues at coordinate 968,802 of JAFMTC010000287.1, forward strand.
ATGAATAAAAAGTTTTTCTTCCATTCCTCTTAGTTTTATTGGATTCTTAAAAAGTTTTGTGTCACACTGTTTATATACTTGACAAATTTCAAGTAGTTTGCTTCAATACATTGAAAACTATACTTATTTTTCGAACTTTTTCCATAACGTAAAATTATCATTTATCTTTGTAGCTGTTGCATTTATTAACAATTTATTCAGTATCTCAACATTCAAGCAAACACAATTTCTAACGGTTGTTAGATATTCATGGTATACTGGATCAAAAGGGATTCATTAATTATAATGAAGTTACGAAAGATTTTGACTTATTTCTAACTACACTGCACCAAAAGTGGAGAGTAGAATGTTTCAATCGAATTTCGTTTAGTCGAATTGTCCAAAACATATACACCAACAATTTTAAACATACGAATTTTCATATTTTCCATTTTACCAACATTAATACACCCATATAAAATACCCTTGTTCTTATGATAAGTTAATAAACACTTTTAAGAGTCACAGATCACAGAAGAATATTAATTACTGAAGTAAATTGCTAAGAATTTCATTCAAATTTAAATCATCAAATTTATTGTAATTTTTTTAATCTTTGAAATTTACGGTAATTTTTTAATGTTTAAAATTTACAGTAATATTTTGAATATTTTAAATTTACTGTAATTTTTGAATTTTATAAATGTACATTGTAATATTAGAAAATATTAATAATTCATTATTTTTTTGTTTGTGTTGATAGAAATAATTATTTTAAATGTTTTCAAATTAACTAATTCATTAGTGTAAGATTTACACGATTTATAGTCATTCAATGAATTTATTAAAACACCATCAAAAGATATTCCTCCTGAAATGTATTTAAAAGTTCTTACATTTAGTATTTTGTGGTCCCTTTTCTTTTAGTTTCAACTTCATCTGTTTCCTTAACAATACTATCAGTTTATTGAAATGATACTTGTTGAAAATTAAGTGAATTTGGTGTGAGACAGATTAACCGGAATTTCATGATATTTCATCATGTGTAACAACTGAAGGAAAACGATTACCAATTGCGATTAGGATTCTTTAAACAAATGATAACACACATAAGCAATGACGATGAATTTGTAAGCATGCTGTGGATGTCAGATGACGCCTAATTTCTTCTCACAGGTTACGTGAATGAACAAAACTACTACCGTTAATGAACAGATTCAAATCCTAATCCTTTAAAGGCTAGTTAGGTGACAGTATGATGTACTGTATCATCACATGCAATTATCAGAACTTATTTTTTTCAAATGAACAAGGGATCACAGCAACTATTAATGCGGATTGTCAAGTGGTAATGTTACAATCTTTCGTTAGACTTGAATTGACAAATTTTTCACACGTTCAATAAACCTAGTTTCAATAAGATGGACCAACATCACACACTGCACGGCAATCAATGGAACCGTGTGATCTCATGATTCGGTTATGTTCCCTGACCCCCAATATCAATAGATTTATCCGTTTCTCTCAAGAATACAACTCATCCAAGAACTCTGGATAAGTTGAAATATCGAATTCATGACGAAATTCACAGTACTCAGCAGTGGTAAATGAAGAATCTTAACAGCAGATTTCAAGAATACATTCGTACAAGAAGAGGGCATCTTAATTCCATTAATGTTTCTTAAATGACAAAATTGACGGTTTTCATTACTATGAATAAAAAGTTTTTCTTCCATTACTCTTAGTTTTATTGGATTCTTAAAAAGTTTTGTGTCGCACTGTATATATATACTTAACAAATTTCAAGTAGTTTGCTTCAATACTTTGGAAACTATACTTATTTTTCCATAACGTAAAATTATCATGTATCTTTGTAACTGTTGCATTTATTAACAAGTTTATTCAGTATCTCAACATTCAAGCAAACACAATTTCTAACAGTTGTTTTTTAACCTTCTGTTAATTCAGGCAAACGTGTTGATTTTTATTTTTCACCATAAATTACTGCAATTATGCAGCAGTTTCATATATAATAACAACCTTCATCGCGCTTTTTATAAAATTTGTATTACATTTATTTTTCACGTGTATGTAGTGAAATCTATATCTGCTGAAAGTGGAAAGGTCCTTCAGTCACGCATATTGTGTAAAATGTGTATGCTTTTGTTCCAATTTTGAAAACGCGTGTTTTCCTTCCTTTATCCACGCAAATTAAATGCGACACACCCTGACTTCCACTACCCGAAACTGTTTGAAGAAATAAGATTTAAATATTTAAAATACGTGAATTTTAAATGAAATTCCACGAGCAGAGATAGATAAAAATGTACAAATAAGAGTTTATTAAATTCTACAGATTTTCAACATGCAAATTAACTAATATTACAGTTATTATCTTCTTTGTAACATATTTAATCAAAAATGCTATCAAATACAATTTAAATACTATTAATTACTTTTTTTCTTCAAATAATACACCCAAATCCTAAACCCATGAATATTAACACACCTTTTCTGCTAAAAAGCGTGATTGTATAATGAATGTGTCCTAAATGTTTCATTAGCATGCGTTCCACATTTGCGCATAAACCTGGACAAGAAATCTTGCCAAAAACATACAAAGTAGATACTTATAAATATTTTAGTTTAATTTCGCAAAACTTTCACGTATAAATTCACCTAAAAATACGAGACAAAGTTCTTTATGTGGCTTGAACAAACAGTGTTAATTATTTACAAAAAAATGCGGTTAACTTACTAAAAACAATAATAAACTTGACGTCTTAAGTGAACGTGGACTGCGGTGAAAATCACCTACAGACCTTTTGTAAGTCTTTTATAATTAAAGAGCTTCATGAGACGACTTGTTAATGAGTTTTCTTTTAAACAGTATTCCTACATGAAATCAAATATTAGTCCTGCTTCTCCACTTTTTGTTTTCTATATGGGATTTCGGTTAAAAAGTTAAATTGAATTCGTTAATTTCGTTCGGAAAAGTCGGTTCGTTTAATGAACAAAGTACGTTATTAATCATGAGATAAATGTTTTAGATTCTTTTTTAATTTCATCAATTTATTATTAAAATTTATATCAGATAACTGCTGATATTTGCAATTATACAAACTTGATGAAAAAAAGAAATAAACAAGTGTAATTTGCACGTATCCTATAAAGTGAAACTACTTTCATTTTAATAATTAACATTAATGTTTATAATTTAATCCATTTTTTCTATCAAATCAATATTCTGAGTTTATCGTGCGTATTTAACTTATATTACATGTATTACATTTGGTTGTTCAGAAAGTAATTTCAAATTTCTCAAGTAAATGTGTTAACACCGAGTATTTGAAATAATTTTCACGAAATATATTACAGTCAAAGTTTTTCCCAAAATGTAATAGCTAAATCTTACATTTTTTAGACGTATTCAGTAACTTTTACAATATTGCCATTTAATTATATTTGGTTCTTTGGAAAGTTATAGTTTTTCAAATAATATTTATTCTAAATATTACAACATCAGTTTTTGTCATAAATATGTTTTTATATATATTTTCTATGTTAAATATACTAAGTAATTCTGATTTGAGTATATTATAATTACAGTTACATTTATATCCCGTTGTTAGAAAGTTTTTGAAATAATATTCATACAATATATTGTAAGTTAAAAATTTCTAACACATGTTTTTCTACATTATATTCGGTAGTTTTTTTTTAGTATATTTACTTTTAATTATATTTGATTGTTCGAATGTATTTGCAACAATCTTCACACAATATCTTACTATATAAATTTAACTAACATATTAGGTTTTGCTACTTCTTTTATTGCATTGTATTCAGTTATTTTCTTATACGATATCTTAATTTAATTATATTTGATTGTTCGTTAAGTAAATTCGTATTTTAAGAGTAAATGCGTTATTTGGAAGTATTTGAAACAATCTACACTTAATATCTACACAAGTTTTTCTAAAAGTTTATATTGTTAGGAAAGTAATTTTGTATTTCACATACGAATGCGTTAATAAGAAACATTCCAAACAATCATTACTGAATATGGAACCACATTACTTTTCCTAAGAACTTGTATTATTTCTGAATATTTTAGACTTCTCATCATTAATATTCAGAGAATAGTTTATTGCATACTGCCTTAATTATAAACATTTTCGGTCCTTATCCTCCTTTACAACTTTATTTTGTTGACCAGTAAATGTCTGAAAAATCGGTCACTATTAGGATTTGAACCAGCACCATTTCGCATCAGATTTTTGTGATGCAAGGACTTTTAATCACTTGGCCAAGAGTTTCTCCTATAACCTATTATGTTTTTATTTTACATAATTTATAATTAATTTAGTACACTGTATTGAGAATTAATGTTGATCATATTTTCATTAAATTATATCTGGTTTTTCGGACAATAATTTTGTATTTCACACGTAAATCGGTTTTTGGTTTAAATCTTCGCACAATTATATTAATATTATATTAAATAATTATCATTTAAAAGATTAAGTTTTCCTACATATTTTAGACTTTTCTTTGTAACATCGATTGTTAGATAAGTACATTTGTGTTTCAAGTATAAATGCGTTAATTGAAACAAACTGAAACACTTAATGTCTACAGAAGTTTTTCGAAAAGATTATGTTGTTCCGAAAGTATTATTATATTTAACATGTTAATGCGTTAACAGGAAGTTTTTCGAACAAACTTTATTCTATACATTACTACATAAGTTTTTCTATGAAATGTTATTTCCTGTATAGTTTGGATCACTATATCAAATACGTTGCAGTATATTTCACTTCAGCATATTTTCATTTACAATAATTATAGTTAGTTGTTCGGAAGTATTTCAAAGAAGTTATTTTTTAAGAGATTATATTTCCTGCAAATTAGATTACACTTTTTTGTTATATTATATTTAATATTTTTTTCTATAACAATATTTTCGTTTAATTATTTTAGAATATTTCACTTAATATTTTAGTAAATAAGTTTTTTTTTCAAAAATATTATGGATTCCTACATATTCTAGACTTTACTTTATAACACTATATTCAGTAATGTTTCTTTGATGATATTTTCATTTAATTATACATTGTTGATCGGAAAGTTATTTCGTATACTAGATCTAATATAAATGCGTAAACAGGAAGTATTTTAAAACAATTTTTACTCAATATGTTACTACACCCATACCTCGCTATACGGCCGCTCTTTATAAGGCATTTCGCTATAACGGCTCTTCAATTAAGACACGTTTTCGATTCGATTTTCGGCAAAAAAATCTTTTTTTCCATGTCGATATGTCTACATATTGCCAATCTTGCGCAAGCGCAATCTTTGATTCGTTATACGGCTTTTCGCTTTGCGGCCAAGTTACGTGGAACGTATCTAGGCCGTAAAGCAAGGTATGGGTGTACTTATGTTAACAAAGAAATTAGATTCTGCAATTTTCTTTTGACGAGATTTTCGTTTAAGTATATGTTGTTGTTGGGAAAGAAATTTCGTAGTTAAAAAATTAAATGCGTCAACAATCCTCATAAAATTTATTACGATATAAGTAATTCAAAAATCATGATTTACAATTCTCTTAATTGCTTTATAGTAATTGAAATAGCGATATTTTCAATATGAACCAAAAACTAATTAACGTATAAATAAATTATTATATTAAATACATTTTAAATAACTATAAGTAAGTAGAAACACTATGGATTGAGAATGAAATAAGTTTTATATAATCGTTTCTATCAATTCTTAACTAAACTCCTATTAGGACTATGGCCCCTAAAGATGAAACAAATGTTGCTAAGTTTCGTATTAATTTTTTTAATCCAATTTTCATAATTCTGGAAGTTCGGAGCAAGTTTTGCGCGAATGTAGTTAGGAGCGGGGGTGAAGAAAACCGAGACCGAAGAAAAAGAGAAGAAGTGGACAAGGAAAACTTTGGTCGCTGAGTGTAAAATCGATGAGGCGTGGGTGGGTGGCTCTGATTCGGCGGTCGGGACGTGCTTCGCTCTTGATTTACTGGTGAGCCAAAGATATTTCGCGGAAGACGGATGCGGGGAATATGAGAACGTCCCGCCGGGAATGCTTATTTAAAAACTTACCGAGCCATAATCAACTCACATATACATTACATAAGACGAACTTCTCGTGCATTCTCTTTCGTAAATTCTTCAACGAGAAACAAACACGAAATTGTTTCACAAAACAAAAGTATTGTTCGAACAACGCAAGCTTGGATCGCATTACTGAATTAACATTGTATGGAAAATATTTTCAATGGGAAATGTTTGTTTAAGTTCGAATTTATTCAGTTTTAACATACTTTGATTACTAATTAAACAAAGTATGAAGAAAACTAAATAAACTAAATTATTTTCATGTAATG
>JAFMTC010000287.1:988143-1006424 GCA_018845635.1 Nicrophorus orbicollis
AGGTTACTGGTGGACATGTTTTCTTTCTCATAGTAAAGGTGACATGGGTAGATTTCGTTTCGTTGGCTTTAATACGCCAGTCTCTGAGCCAATCTGTTCAATTTGATTCAATCCTCTTCGCAAATTTAGTAACGCAATATCTGGATTACTATCAGATGACAATAGTGCAGTGTCATCAGCGAACGTAGCAATGGTTATTTTATTTGTTTTTAGCAGATCAGATGTGTAGATAAGATATAAAATTGGGTTCAAGGACGCTTCCCTGTGGTACCCCAGATTCAATTGGAAACAGGTTAGAGCTTTCTTCTTGAATAGTAAATAAAAAATAATATATGTTGTGTAAATTTCCATATAATCCTATCACATAACTCGATGGATGCTCATAAGTGTTACAAGGATTGAGTTGCTATTATTTGGCATGTACTTGTACAAACTACTTATACAAGTCATTTGTAGTATTAACATGATTATTCCAATGAACTTCTTAAATATCACGTAATACATCCAAATTGTGTTACCAAGAGTATCGCTGCTTGTGTAGTTATTACTTGATATGTACTTGTATAAAAATATACATCTACATAGCATTTGTATTGTAAATATGAGTATTCCAAATAACTTGTCAAATGTTACGTTAAGCGTTTATAATGTTTTACGAACGTTGTCATAGCTTAAGACGCTGTTACCATGTACTTGCAAAAAGACAAATGGAAATTGTATTTTCAAAATGAATATTCCAAGTAATTTAACAAATATCGGTTTGTGCATTCAAAATTGGTTACGAAGAATATGATTGCTTGAGACGCTATTACCTGACATGGATTTCTATAAATTAAAATAACATATCAAATGTCACGTTATGCGTTGTTTTACCAAGTTAATAATATCATGAGATCCTGTTACTTCACATGTACTTGTAGAAAGACATGTGGAAATGATTATTCTATGTAACTTGGCAAACATAACTTTATACTTTCATAATACGTTACCAAGACTATCGTTACTGGAAACGATATTACTTGACACATTATTCTATAAATAGAGTACATATTTATGAGATATGTATTTACAATTTGATTACTCTTAAAAACTTGTCAATTGTCACATTTTACCAAAGATATCTTAGCTTGAGACTTTCTTACTTGACGTATACTTGTATAAAGACATATGTACATTGCATAGTCAATTTGATTATTCCAAGTAATTTGTCAAATATCGCTTTGTCCTTTCATAATACGTTACCAAGCCTATCATTGCTGAAAACGATATTACTTGACACTGAAAATGTTTGTATTCCTAATGTGATTACTTTCAAATATTTGTCAAATAACACTCGTTATATGTTTATAATGTGTTACCTATATTATCAGATTATCATAGCTAGACATGTTCTTACTTGAAAATTACGTGTAAAAAGATAAATGGTAATTGTACAGTTAAAATGATTATTCCAAGTAACTTGGCAAATATCGCTTTATGCTTTCATAATACGTTACCAAGCCTATTATTATTTGAGTCGCTATTACTTGACATGAATTTCTATAAATATACTACATGTTTATGACATTGTCACTGTCAATATAATTACTCCAAATAACTTGTCCACGTTATGCGTTATTATAGCTTGAGGCGCTATTACTTGACATATAGTTCTATAAAATCACATGGCAATTTTATTACCTATATAATTATTCCAAGTAACTTGCCAAATATCATCAAATATATTTGCTTGCATAAAGTATTATCAATGTTATCATACCTCAAAATGCTGTTACTTGACAAGTAACAAATTTCAATTTTGAATTCATAATGATTATTCCAAGTAATTTCATAATCAATGTGTTTATTACATTATCTGTTCATAATATATTTCGAAAGAATGAAACGCGGTTACTTGATTTGTACTAGTATAAATGTACGACATTTATATTTATACTGTCAATGTATTTCAAATTAAGTCTACAAATGTCGTATTGTTCATCCATAATATATTTCCAAATAGCGATTACATGTATATAATCAGTACATCTATATGATATGTGTAATGTAAATGAGATTATTTCAAGTAACTTGTGAAATAACAAGTTGCACTTAGATTATATGTTACGAAGGCTATCATATCTCGAGATGCCATTACTTGGCATGCAATTAAATAAAGAATCTTGAACTAAACTTGTAATAGAGATTTGAATCGTAAAGTAATGTCTATTTTCAAATAGTACATTTTTTTTGCAACAAGAACTACAAAAAATTCGATACAATAAAATGAAAAATTACAAAAGAAAATGCTATTGTTGCAAAGGGTTATAAAACAAAACTACCCTACCACTAACATTTCATAATATTTCATAACAATTTGTATTACCATAAACTACTGTTGTCTTTGATCAACAACAAGAATATTACGTTTGCATGTCTCAGTAATTGCATATTGCAATTGCGATTGTGGTATTTCCGATACGACCGTTTTAATAAAGCAAGAACATCAGTCAGGTATGTGCGGTCCGAAATGAAATTTCCATTTTGGCGAGTGCAACTGTTTGATTATGCAGAACCGTTCTGCATTTGCAAATCTGACGCAATTAGCTCAGTATTTGCGGTTTATTGAATCATCCCGGTCCGTGCGTTTGACGTCGGTCGCGTGCGAAACACGAATTTGCATTCGATTTTACGAGCCGATAGGTGATGATCGTGATGATAACAACGGAAAAATTGAGTTCGCACAGATGCAGAGGAGAAGATCGGTGCGCTTCAGGGATTTCAAGCCCGATTACCTCGGGCTTCCTGTCTTTAATGGAATTCAAATTGTTAAATTCGCTCGGTTGAATGTAATATGACGAATTCTTTGTTTCGTGAAAATCGTATTGTTTCGAGGAAGGAACAAACTTTGGTACGCGACATGAAAGCGTTTCATTACAGGCAAATGAATGATCAAATAATTAATGCAATCTGGCAACGACAGGGTATTACTTAAGGCATGGAATTTTTGTAATTGGAAATAGATCAATCAGGTGAGCAGATTTATGAGACTCGATATCCTTTTCCATCATCAATTTATGGATATCGATTTGTAACAACAAAAAAAACTATATTAAAATGATTAAATGCGTAATATCCTTTGACAATTCATTATTTCTGAGAATGAGCCACTGCCAATAGATTTATTTTTAGGAATAATGGATTTTGTTAATGTTCCCATTATATTCCAAATGTTTTATTAAAAATAGAACATTACTACAATATTCATTACTTTTTTTAGTTTATTACATAAATTTGATAGACTTGAATCGTTTAATATCTCATATAAAGTTAATGATTTGTGCGTTTATATATAAGCTAATGAATAATAATACTAATATTTATTGTACTATTTTGTATAAATATCAGCATGACTAATAAAACAACAGCTTATCGACAATATTCCACTTCAAGTGTCATACATTCATTCCAACCCCTTTCTATACCTTTCTTGTAGCCTTAAAATCCGCTTCATTTTCGTTTAAAATCATCAAACCATTTCTCTATCATTTATCTCGATAGAAAAGATAACACTTCTCAAGCTAGTCCTTTACACGAACGGTACTTTTTCCCACCAAAAAGCAATGTTTTACAACTCACGTAAATTCAGATTACTTCATTGTTTTGAATCAGATTGCCATGAAATTTTGACAGGAGTCGTCTGAAAGTTGGTACTTCTTAAAAATCATATGAATATGTCAATAGGGACGCCATCTACATGTCATCCTACGAACTTATTGAATGAGGTGTATCTATTGAATATACGTAGATCATTTATACTGTAATACATATTTCGTTGGAAATTGTAGCTTATTAAGATGTAAAAAGTTGTTAATAGAAAAAAGTATTTTAATTTGGCCAATAAATATATTTAATACTAATATATAGTTCATGTTTGTGTGTATTACATAAGATGATAATTAGTAATTATAGTTTCTAATCGATATTTGTATAACTTTATTGTAAATAACAATATTTTATGTTTAATTAAAATATAATGGGCGAAAATACTAAGGTTGATAGTCCTTTGGTCAGCTTTTGTCAATAAATTATCTTATTCAATCACTAAAAACTTGGCAATTAATAAGAGTTTTTATATAATTATATCACAGTTGAAGTTATTTCTTTTTCAGTGCTGGAATGGAGAAACCACGAAGGTGTAAATTGTAGATTTCAATTTTCCAGCGGCAAATTAAACGGTGGATGGCAATTAAGTGGTAATTGAGGACGGTTGATGTAGGATCGGTGTGGAAGTAAGTCAAGTACGTCAGAAATAGAAGGATTCCGTTGGATAATTTGATTGACATCGTTTGTAGAGAGAGCGTCAGCGAGTGGTTGTAGCAGAGTAGTGGATGGCATCGGCCGCGCGAAAAGTGACACCTATTTATAGAGGGAGACCCCCTACCGGCGTCGCGACGCCCGGCGCCGTAAAAAAGCGAAACAGAGAGAGAGAGAGCAATTAATCCTCTCTCTTGCTCCGCTTCGCACGGTCTTACGGAAGAGGTGGAGGCTCTTGGACAAACTCAGATCCACTTGGAAAAGTATTTACCTTTCCTACCTTCTGGAGCTATTCGGAGGGGGCGTCCGTCTGCTTGTGCTCGACGACTGGTGGCTCAGATAGGCCATGGCCTGGCATTCTGACCATAAGCACCGCACACATTCACACACACACTGTGTAATACACCACCACCTCAATCACCAATACTCTTCAGCAGTCAGGATGATGACAAGCCTCTCCGCTCTTCACATAACACCACTTAATCCGAGCGGAAAGCTTATTATGTTCGTGGGCTTTAACGGAAGTTTGCGGATGGATCCGGTCCGGTCTGATGGGTCCACTTTGGCCTCGACGGAGACGACGTCCACGCAATACCCGTCGCTGGACACTTGTGCGAAAATAAACCCGGCGACGCATGTAAACAAAAACCGCAAATATTGAAACGCATCCCAACCTGGGCTATTTAAAAACGCCGCCGGCCCTCTAGACTGGTCACGCGATCCACCATACAAACTAATTCCAATCATTGTTCGCATGCCGATCTACGCGAACTATTTTCAGACAGTCCACTGTCCTACTGTCAACTTTCCGTTCACATCAAACTTTCCATTTGACGCAATCATTTCATCACCTAAATAATCAACATTTTCTATCACAAAATGTGTTCTACTTAATTGGTTACCAATTTCTATGAATCTATGAATAACATGAAAACTCTATTGAAACAAATCAATGCAATATTATCTCGTAAATTTAATAGCAATGGAAGCCAAGAATTATTTCCTGAAGTTGACGACCAGAAGAATTGAACAACCTCAACTTCTTGTTCAGCTAACCCAGAAAGAAAATGATGGGCTGGAGGCAATAAAGACAAGGTCAAAACTTTGCAAACAATCCAAGAAGGTCATTCAAACATATACATCGAAAATGACTTCAGGGAATGGTGAAATTTAAATGTTTCTTTCTATTCAACCAATAGTACCAAAAGAAATTACTATACCATTTTATCGAATGTCACATACTCTATTTCTGGCACCTTTTCAGTTCTTACCCGCCACGCTACTACCTAACTTTGCTGACCTGTAAATGCCGGGAAAAATCGGTCAGCAGTGGGGTTTGGAACCACAATATTTCACACCTGATTTGTGCAATGCAGGAACTCTTAAAAACTCAGCTGAGAACCGAGCTCTGACTATAATATTTAAAACTAATAAAATACTGCATTAACTAAGGAATAAAGATAAAATCTCTTCTATGCAATTTTAAGAACCAGTCATTTCCCGACCGAATATAAATTAGCTGTAATTACTTTAATACATAAACCAGGAATGAATCCAGAAGATATAAAATCATGTAGATCTATCAGTCCACTTTCTATAATATCAAAAGTATATGAAAGTTTTTAATTGGCTGAACATATGAAATTCTAAGAAAACTCGAATTGTATAAAGACATGTTTAGAAAAATAAGGAATTAAAGTCAGAAAATCACTATATGTTATTTTCACCCTAAGCACTCAAGTCAACAAGTGATTCTCATCTAATGCATAGATTGTAGATTGACAATTAATGATACTATTGAAACAAAATAGAACAACTTGAAATTATCTGCTGGAAACTCTCCTGGCTATTATGGAAAGATTCGCCAATATCAAAAGGAATACAGTTGAGGGAGAGCTGCAGCTTGTCTAACATTGCGTTTGTACAAAAAAATTAGTCGAAAAGTCTAAGTGGAAATATAATTATTATGAAATATAATAACTAACAATAAAATAGGGTTGAAAGACATGTAAATGGTTACGCTGTCAATATTTTTGACTATACTTAACAACTGGACCGAAGCAATCAATTAGAACAATCAACTAGATAGTTCATCTTTTCTTCTTGTAATAAATACAATACCAATTGTCTTGTTTTGTTCAGCAAATTCTCTCTGTGAGAACACCAATATCTCTACACCCGGCGTTAAATTATTTACTCAATATATTCTTGCATCGATTTTAAATCAAATTAGACGATAACATAAATGGTTAGTTACAATAGTCAAAATTCCAACAAGTTTTGAAACTTCTATTAACAAAACATTATACTATGATTATTATAAACGATTATCATCATATTATAATGAATCAATTCAGAATACTAAAATAAAATACTTCTATTACATTTTTCTTATAAAGTTCAAATCATCATAATAAGTTGTACAGTTAGAAGTTTGGGGTATCTGTGTATATAACTGTCACAATAATTATTATTATCAAAGTAAACTATGGACTGTTATCAATGACCATTTGTATTGAGAATACAATATATTTATGTTGAGTTAATAGAATAGTAGAACTGCTGTCGAAAGCTCTCTATAAAAGGTATAACTGTTGTTTTTATTGAGATTTCTGAAATTATTGTTGTTGTATAAACATTTTCATATGTTACAATAAATGTTATTATTATTAAAATGATACATTATTGAAAATAATGAATAATTATTTCGGACTCTTGTTTACAAAAACATGTGCTTGCAGCGCAACAAAACGTTTTACAGTCGCAATTATTAAACAATACGCGCAGTACACAGAATTCCTTTATTCTTTCCACTATCTGTGCCCCTTTTTTCTCCTGACAATTGCACGTAATGCAACCGTCATTGTTCGTAACGAGTCCATTGTTGCAGTCGAGCAGTGCAAGAACAAAGAGGAACATTGTTATCCCAACTAGCTGCAAAGTGTGCCCGACGGATGATGACGGGCATCCCATACGATTCTTTTCTGCTTATTTCTTCTATAACCGCTTCGTGTTGTGCAATCAAATTGATTAAAATTATTGTTTGCAGTGCGAGTTGCGAAACGAAACGAATTACGTGCAATTAGTCAATATTATAATTATGACGAACGCTCTCGACCCTCGCACTGATTGCTCCGATATCAACTATTTATAGACGGCAGTTATTAATTGCATTCAATTGTGTTCGTGCAAATTGATTGCAAACATTAATTAATATTCGTAATATTGCATTGTAATACGTTGTAATTAACTTTACCCTTTGTTTGACATTCATTTAAATGTAGCATGTTTTTCTTTGTATTTCGTTGATTGCTATAGTATACAACCCGGCCCCTTTCAAAGTCCCGACATTAGACTTCTCGTCAATCATTTGCCCGACATCCATTAGCCCGACTGCACATCGAGTGGATGTCGGGATAACGGATGTCGGGCCTTCAGTACAGTCTCCGGACAAATGAAGTAGACCCTATACAACCATATCTCGTATAGTGTAGATTCAATCTATGCGATTTGAAAATTAATAATTAAGAAAATTGGATCGAAAAATATGTTTTTATTCAAAAATTATTATATTTTTAAACATTGTATAGAGTTACGACTGTTTTTGTGTGATTTGTTTCTATTAGTTTATTTCCTCGATTAGTGCGGTTTTTAAACAATACGAATTATTGACAGATTCAATATCCGCACTATGCGAGGTACCCATATATTGTCTCAATTCATTAGTAGACATTTGAATATATGAAATTTAAATGGTACATAATCTAAATATTGCTATAAACCTTATATATTAGTGGATAATAAAATGTACGAAATTAAGTTAATTCTATATATTGCATTACTTTTATATCAACGTTATACATTACTAGACATTACTACAAAATTGATTTTTTAATAAGTAGTTTAAGGGTGGTGATCCGAACCGTTTTACCGCAACCATATATACAATCGTAACATGGCAGATTATGAACGACATTACAAACAAGAGTCTATTACCACACGTCTTTTTGTATCATTCACTCCTAAATAAATGCCATTTTGATCACTAATGCCATTTAAATGAAAGCTTCAGTCAATTCTGATTCACTGTAGTCTGGTTATCAAATTTCAAAACTAACTAATTATTATTTATACTAAATAATTATTTTTTCTATATTAATTCTCGGACTATATATCGTAAAAATTTTGCGTAGTTTTGTCTATTTATTTAGTTCCGGTTTCAAACAGTCCTGGACATTGAAACCAATCCGCACTATGCAAGGTATAACACCACAATTCAAAATATTTCGATTAAAAAAAATATAGTAGTCTTTATTTATAAACTGTTTTTGATGACGCAACTCAATAATTACATTAAATGAAACGCTTCTGATCAATTCGATTGGAACACGATTTCGTTAACTTTTGTAAAATGAAACTAGCAATTTTTTCACGTACGAATTTCGCAGCATTGGATTATAGCTGAATGACTTTCAATCAGAAATCAAATTACATCTGCAACGAGAGCGTCGGTGATTGATGAAAATTGATAATAGCATTACATTCGGTGGCAAGATAATAGCTTTAAATCCAAAAAAAAAACGAGAATTCAATTCGGAGCGGATTTTCATAAATTCGTTCAATCAATTAATTGATTTCTCTGAACAAATTTCGCTTATTGCTTCATTCTGTTTACACATTCAGATATAGCAATACCTCATGCAGTATTGGTAAAACCGGACTATGTGAAACAGTAATAATTGAGTAGCTAAAGTAAACTATGAAAAACAAGTATTTAAAAAAGTCGATACATAGTAGATAGTAGAAAATAAAGGTGTTTACAAAAATATGTATAACTAAATCATTAGTTATAACTTATAATTTATTTATATGTAGCTCAATTAAAATTTAGTTCATTTTCAAGTTTTCAAAACCATACTACATGAAAATCCGCCTGATCGAAGCTAGAATGATCAAAGCAATGAGATATTGCTGTACTCAATGTTACAAAATCCACTTCGATTCAACAAAACAACTAAAGGAATTGCATGCACTTTGAATAAAAGTTTTCAAAACTTTCTTTTTTCGTCTTTCGGATCAGCAGCATTTCTTTCCTTCCCTTTTGCATAAACCTTGAACCTTTTCGCATCGTCCTATCGTGATTCAAAGAATATAAGTAGAAGGATGAAAAACGGCACTAAAAAAGGAAGTAAACATTTCAAAGTTTACGATCATCGCGCTGTTAATTGCTGCGACATAGAACATAAATATGAATAAAGAAATCTCTGTAATTTATGTACAATGTTCTTTATTTTTTTAAATTTCACTATGAACATTTGCACGATAATTAAAAAATAATAAATTATTGAGAATTTGTATGAATTATGCACTTTACAATACATATTGAATCAAATTTCTAATCTTAATAAAAAGTCTAATCTATATTTCTTTAATGATATAAATATTGCATGTTTCATAATTTAAAACCGCAGTATGATTAATTTTGCCATTGCTTTGAAAATTACAAAAGTAGCTTCAGTAAAACCACTGTAGCTTGTGAATGAAACGTCAGATTGCCATGAAATTTTGACAGACGTCGTCTGAAGGTTGGTGCTTCCTAAAAATCGTAAGCATTTGTCGATAGTGGCGCAATCTATATGTCATCCTGCGAATATATTGAGTGAGCTGATTATTGAAAGTACATTTTATCCAGTTATTTACAACTAAATTTTATAACTTTTATTTGTTACAAACAGTTAGTTATATCTTCTTTGGTAGAGTTGCTGTCTTTACTTTTCAAAACATGCGACAAAAAAAAGGAAAGTGTCAAATGAGATTACTTAAATACGAAAGTGAAGTAACTTTCCTGAGGAGTTCAAAGCTTTCAATCGATTTCTTAGCAACAACATTTCGGATTCAAAACAAATTTGCACCTATTTACTATCTTATTTTTTATAGAAACGACGTAAATCTACTATTAATTAATATATATTTTAAAAAATATCGTAATTGAAAACAAAAAATAGTCAAAAAGTTATTTCTCTTCTGAATCTTTATAGATTAAATTCATAAGTTCTTATTTCAATATTTCATATAAATTTAATTATTTATTTAATACACAATGAATTACACACTTATAACGCACGAACTAAAAGTAATTATAATTATATAAAAGAACAACTTTTCAGTTTTCTTGCAATGACTGTACATAATATATAAACACGTAATATAGTATTCAATTTTATGGAAACATTAGCAGCTTAGTGTATGTTCTAAATTATGATGTAACGAATAGATTAAATTAATATTTCACTCTGAGAAAACAGTAATAAAATCAAGCAAAGTCATTGAAATTTGGTGGTTTTTGGCCTTAATTTTTATGATTGGAAAATTATTCTATTAATTGATATTATTTGATTAATTTTACTTTAAATAAAAGTAGAATAGCTTAATTAATGTAATAAGAGTCTTTATCCCAATTTGTGGCTAATAAATTTTATAAAATAATAATAATTTATTAAAACACTCAATTTTACATTGAACTACATATATTTATAAGTATGACATAACATAAAAATGGTATAGATTCTCTTAAATAACCGTATTTTTACTAAATTTTCAACTAAACAATTAACATTGTATCAATTTGTTCCATCCTATGTAGATTGAACAAAAGAACGTAAAGGGCGAGTATTGACGTTTACGAATTGCACGCATTGCACAACTTATAGATTGGCATTGCGGATGAAGCGGTCAAGTGCTGAACTAGATCTGCCCAATACCGGTGGCGCCGTCTGGGGCGTCGCGACGCCGGGCGTCGGGATCTGCAGACGTCGACGCCGAAGCTTCGGCTTTCGGAAGTGCGAGGGCGCCGCGACGCCCTCCGGCGATAAATGAAAATCAATCTTCGGGTAATGTGATTTTCATTTGAAAATAAACTGAATGGAAATGGCCGGAAACGCAATTTCGAACAGATTGATTTATTGATTGATTTATCGCTTTTCTGGTGGTAAATTGTAAACAATGAATGTGAGGCCAACGAACATAGCCCAGCAATGTAATTTCAATTGTTTAGTGTTATTGTGGTTCATTATTTTATGCATTGATTTGTCAAATTTTATATTATTTTTCGTTTAATTGCTTTGATTTTGAAATTCATTAAATTGTAATTGAATTACGTTGATTGAATCAAATTAGATTTCAGTTAATATTCATAATGATTAAAACTTTATGAGTTATGAACAAATATATAACGTTCAATAACCAAAAACATTATAGTTTTTAATAGATCATTGAAATATTAAGTATATTATTGTATATTTAAAGCAATTTTCTACTAAAGTAACCAAAAATGCATTCAACAAAACACAAAGTAATTCGAAAGGAATTTTGTATATAGTTTAACTGATTTATCTAATTAAATATACTTATAGATAGTTTTATTAATTAGATACGCAATGTCATTTTGATCACTAATGTTATTTAAATGATAGCTTCAGCCAATTCTGATTCAAAATTAGATTTACGAAAGAAAGAAACCAAATTTTAATACTAAAAAAAACGTTAACTAAACATATGTCAGTTCCAATAAAAAAAGTACATTTAATTTAGTTATATTTACTTAAACCTGTGACCTAATTAATTTTATTTTTGTACCATTGTCTAAACAAGAAAAATTTCATAGAAAAATAAACATTTACACAAAATTAATTAAAAGCAAACTGCATTTAGTTGGACTTTCATTCCGTCCCCCGTATATTTATTCTTTACTCTTTCCCATCAATGGAAACAATGGTCGGTTGTTTCATACAACAATGGTGAGAGAAATATAACGGGACGTTCGGTCAGGTGAGGGATGGAGCAAATAAATAAACATTTACACTATGGAAAAGTCTGGGGCCGGAAAATCTGACTGACCCGAATTTGTTCACAAACATGATCCAATTTCGCGCTCTAATCCACATGCACGTTACATTTATTCCAGTTATTGAATCTATCCGGGATGCACGGAATACGGAACGCGCAAAAACACATCTAATTCATTGATGCATTCATAAATGTGCATGTATGAAATGCTACTTCTTGGAATGAAACAACAATCTTGTTTGCATTTATTATTTGCTTCATCATAATTAAAATACGTATTTTAGTTTGGAGATAATTGAAATTTTGGGTTTTGCTAAAGTTTTACAAAAGTAATTGTTACATCAATCACACATTTTTCGATTAAAACAAGATGCATTTTCATGATAAACATATGGACAAAACAAATAGTTTTTTTTTGAAATTTTTAAATAATAAGTATTCTTTAATTATTACGTTAATCACGAAATATGAAATAGTATTCCTCGAAACGAAACAACAACCAAGTTTATAGTTATAATTGGCTTAATTAACAATTATGATAATGAAAATACGTATCGTAGTTAGAAGATAGTTCAAATTCCGTACAATAAGGTTTTACCAAATATCTGCTAAAGTTTCACAGAAACTATCGTTAAATTATGAATGGGTTGCTTTAGTTACAAACTTTTCACTGAAAACATGAGGCATTTTCTGATAAACAAATGGATGAAACAAACAGTTTGTTTAGAAATTTAGAAACAATAAGTTTTCACTAATTGTTAAGTTTAATACGAAAAATAAAATAGTCTTCTTCGAAGCGAAACAAGTTCACATTTATAATTGGCTTAATTAATAATTATAATGAAAATACGTATCGTAGTTAGGTGATAGTTCATATTATGTTTATTAAGGTTTTATTAAATATATGCTAAAGTTTTACAAGAAAAATCGTTAAATTTTGATTGGATTGCATCAATCCTACATTTTTTGATGAAAATTAGATCCATTTTATGATAAGCATATGAAAGAAACAAAGATTTTGTATAGACATTTTGAAACAATAAGTCTTCATTTATTATTACGTATATTACGAAATACAAAATAGTATTTCTCTAAAAGAAACAACAAGTTCTCATTTATAATTGGCTTAATTAATAATTATAATGAAAATACGTATCGTAGTTAGCAGATAGTTCAAATAATAAGGTTTTATCAAATATCTGCTAATGTTTTACTGAAAAAATCCTTAAATTTGTATTGGATTGCTTCAATCATACATTTTTTTGATGATAACAGGACGCATTTTATGATAAGTATATGAAAGAAACAAATATCTTGCATAGATATTTTGAAACAATGTCTTCATTAATTATTACGTTAATTACGAAATATGAAATAGTGTTCATCGAAACGAAACAACAAAGAAGTTAATATTTGTAATTGGCTTAATTATTAATTATAATGAAAATACTTATCGAAGTTAGGAGACAGATAAAATTCTGTTTATTAACGTTTTATCAAATATATGCTAAAGTTTTATAGAAACAATCGTTAAATTATGAATGAGTTGCATTAGTTCGATGAAAACAAGATACATTTTCTGATAAACATATGTATAACATAAACAGTTTGTTTAGAAATTTTGAAACAATAAGTTCAAAGAGATAGTTCAAATTCTGTATACTAAGGTTTTACCAAATATCTGCTAAAGTTTTACAGAAACATTCGTTAAATAATTAATGGGTGCATATGCAACAAAATGCATTTTCTGATAAACTTATGGACAAAACAAATAGTTTGTTTAGAAATTTTGAAACAATAAGTCTTCATTAATTATTACGTTAATTACGAAGTAACTAAACAACAACAAATTATTAATTATAATGAAAATACGTATCGTAGTTAGGAGATAGTTTAAGTTATGTTTATTAAGGTTTTATCAAATATCTGCTTGATTTTCAAGATGACAGTTGTCATTTTACAACCCATTCATTTGACAAATTTTTGTTCCTGGAAATTTGTTATGAGTAATAACAGAACGGCCATGAAACGATACAGAACATGACAAAACTGAAGATGAGAAACATGTTTTACGAAGAATCAATAAACATAATAAAAATATAGTTTAAAATGATCAAACATAACAACGGCTATAAACCGAGTGCTCTGTATTTTCTCTGTTCTTAGTTTTTGAGTACCAAATACTCTTGGATAAACTACAACTACAAACAAATATGTTTGGTGAAATAATAACTGTTACTAGATGTTTACACGATACACATAAAGATGAAGAATCTATTTTAGGCAATAAATTTCAAAATGAAAATTTCATCAGTGTATAAAGAAATCAGTTATATCAACTACACAATTTAATTGTTGGAAAATAGCGCATAGTATTGAATCACCAATCCATGGAATATAAGTGTAATGGTAAAGGACCAAGTTATTGTATGAAAACAAAGAAATCTTCGGAATTATCAATACTTTAATCATATCTCTATCATAACTCTTTCATTCACTGTCACTTCTTCACTCCGCCAACTTCATGATGTTGACAAGGTCGTCCCAAACCCAGGGATACCACAACAATAAGAAAGACAGACTATTAACCATTTTGAAATATAAGTTATTATTTTCATCAAAGAGAAAAAACCTATTAACAGCTCTTTAAAACAATTATGAATAATAACTAAATACTATTTTATGATAATTATTTATCATCTTTTATAATTTTAATTCAAAATGAGGTATGAGCAGTATTAATTTTCTTAAATTAAGAATAGTTTTTGAAATAAAATATTAATTTCTCATTACTATTTACAATATTATCCAACAATGAGTAATATAATACTGAATAAACATTCAATTAGCTATAAATATGTTAATATACTAATTATATAAAACGGATGAAACAGAAATTTAATTAAATTTCACCGTCCGAAATTATTCGCGTATTTAACACCAGTTGTTTAATGTTTCAATTGCAATACTTTATAATGAAATACTGTGGGAATTCGTTTCGTTTTGTGAATAAACGGGCACATCTGGTCACGAAATGTTCATTTAAATGTATATTATTTTAAAGCACAAAGAGATTTTTTCATTGTATGAAAAGTGTATAAATTTAATATATTAATGTAAAATATTTTACAACAAACAGGTGAATGAATCGGATCAATTATTGGACAATCAATTTGAATAGCATTGTAATATGATTTCTGATGAAAATTGTACAAGAATAATCGTGAGAATGATTGATTTCAGTTTATTTTCAACACGTTTTGTGTTGTTAACTTAGTAGTTTATTTATTTATATTTTTATTAAATAAGATGATGTTAACAACAAGAATTTATAAAATATTTCTTAAAGAGTTTGTACTATTTATTTATGAAATTGAATGGAAAGTATAGTTAAACCTTTAAAATATTAGTTGTATTTCAATTGCTTATACCATAACATAATAAAAGAAAAACTAATTTCACCAAATTGTCGATTTGACGTAAGGTGACAGATGTGAAGTAAAATAAATTGTATTTGCGCAAAATTAAAATAAATACAAGAAAAATTAGAATACAAAGTCATTTTTTATAGACATTATTCAAGTTTATCTTTGCCCTTTGGTTATAGGAGTGTTGTTTATTTCTATTCAAGTTTTAGACTTCTCGATTAGTCCGGTTTCTAACAGTACAGAATGTAAACGATTACACGAAATATGCAATGCTGTAATTATTTGTGAAAATTAATTAAAGAAAATTTAATTATGTTAATATTTGTTATAGAAATACTATATAAAAGAATCATTTTTACTTGAAAATAAATCAAAGTTAACAGTGTAAATATGATAAATATCTTAACTATACTATAAATTAATTAAATTGTAATTTCCCATTAACAGTATTTCAAGTTAAATACTTAAAATAATGGTAATGCAGAAAATATTACTTGAAAGTTATTCTCTGAACGTTCGTAATGGTAAAGCTTGTTCTATGACGATTGCATGATATGCTGTAATTAAATGAATTACATCAATAAAAGGTTGCAATACGCAGCAAATACAAAAATTTAAGTATTTATAGCTTAGTTTTTATTTGTATATAATATTATTTATTATAAAACTCAACTATTTACAAAATCAATCAAAGTTAATACACAATTTTATTATATTCTCTTATTATTGATTATAATTTATTAGAATATCTATATTTGTTGAAACTGATGAAAAAGCAAAACATATTCATAGAATAATAATAAAACACAAATATATAAATTGATAAAAATTACTATTGACCATTGGACTTTTACGATTTGTGTATAATTGTACTTTAATGATGATTTGCATATATTTTAAGTTATTTTAGTATGAAATTTGTTTATAATAAATATTCCAATTATAATTTTTTTAAGAATTCAATTGGAAATGATGATGTTTGGTACATTAGTATATTTTTTTAAGTTTGTTATCCTGATTATAGCAATTTGTTATTTACGATTTAGAGACTAATCGGTCATTATTCCATTGTTTTTAACATTACCAAAATAACGTCACTAAAACTACTGTAAATTGTAAACTAAACGTCAGATTGCCATGAAATTATGACAGCCGTCGTCTATATGCCATCCTACGAACTTATGAGTGAGTCGATTTCTTTATTTTATTATTATACTAAAACTAATTTGTTATTTACGACTATTTCAATCAAAACTACTAGTCACATAAATAGACAAAAAAATATATATTTAGGGTGCAAAGACTTTGGTCGATAGCCGTTTTGACGTATTTATGGTTTATGGTTTATCTTTATTATCGTTATAGCTGATTGTATGATAAGAGGTAATTACAAAATGTGTATATAAAGGATTCAAATATTAGTTTTGAGAGAAATAAACGTTCGTTCCGATCGAACTAAAACGAGAGTGGAATAACCCTTCAACTTCTACGATGTTTGATGCAATTGAAATTCGTATCCTGAAAAGTATACAGGATTTAGAGAGCTTTAACGGTATGATAATGTACATAAAGTTTATCTTATTATGTGCTTGGAATAGTATAATTTCTTGTTAAATAAGTAAATAAAATATAAATTATTCCAGATGATTGTGCATTTCCTACATATTTGAACGATGTGTTTCTATAAAGCATTGAAATGCAAGATTCAAATTGAAAGCAATAAACGTTCAATCCACGGAAGGTCCGTTGTTACCTAGGAAAAATCCATGTGAATACAATACATTCAAGTATGATTTACAACAAGTACTCTTACAACCTTCAATTCGATCGAATTTGAAAGAAAAGAAAGAATTTCAAAAATCCCTTCATCTTTCGTGGTGTTTGATGAATTTTATATTCATTCCAGAACATTTGGACAAGTTGGAGCAATATGGAAGTTTCTTCAGTCTTTATGTGAAGTAATTTATTATTACATATTCAAAGAAATTTAAAAAATTTGTTGCAAAATGTGAATTATTGCAGATGATTTTATATTAGGATATTTTTATATTTTGTAAGGGCGGAAATTTCGACTTTATAAGCAATAAACTCTTGTTGTGATTGAAAGAAAAATAGGGTGGAAAATCCCTTAAACCTCTACAGCTTTTGATGCAATGAAAATTCATGTCCAAAAATATAAGTAAAGTTTATGAAGTTTTGAGGGGATTCTTAATCAAATGATAAGATGTACAAAGTTTATTTTATTTATTTTTTTGGTATCGACGACTATGGCCATTAGTCATTATTTCATTCTGTGCTATTTATTGCAAAAAAATAGAATATGCAGTACTTAAAGGATGTGTTTCTTTAAATGATTCAAATGCAAGATTCAAATTGAAAGCAATAAACCTTCGCAGCGAACGAATTGAAAAGAGGGTGGAAAAACCCTTCAGCTTCCTTGGCGTTTGATGTAATTTATATTCATTTCCAAAAATTTACACAAGTTATGTGAAGTTCTTTTTCTTAATTTGACGATAGGGTTATTTATTTAAAGTTAATGGTGTAGTACAATTTATTGTTAAGTATATAAAGATGATGCAGATGGTGGTAGGATATTAAAGGATTTATATCTATAAAGGATTGAAGGTAATAAAAGTTCGCTCTAATTGAAAGGAAAATTAAACTTCCGCAGTGTTTTTGATGTAATCAAAATTCATGTACGAAAATTTGCCG